>JASDQU010503574.1:102116-153730 GCA_032191745.1 Picea mariana
CATTGATTGATGATCAAGGAGAGCATGTTCAGATTCCTTCCATAGATGATTTTTCTCCAGAGTATCTAACAGAACTGCAGGAAGACACCATCCTTGACAGGAGGATGCGAACTTCAAAACGAGGAAATGTGGAGTATTTGCGAGTTGGTCTTAAAGGGACGAATCCAAGCAAGGCTAAGTGGATTGAGGTTGGAAGGGTGAGGGAAATATACCCTCATCTTCACATAGACTGAGATAGTCTTTTGGAGGTCCAAAAGCTTCCCAATGGGGAGGTGTGATTAGGGGATCAAAATTTGCTCAATTTTCAAAGTGCTCGGAATGCGACGAAAACAGTGCCATTGCATCCTTCTCATCTTCCTGATTCTGGCGATATATTTACTTTGTCAAATGGATGTCGTATGAAGAAGATATCGCGATCTGTTTGCCAAGCCAAACAGGCAAAAAAAAAATTTGATGCTGACTGTACTAGTCCGTACGGTCTGACGTGGCAAGACTGTATGATCGTACCAAGATGATGTGGCAAGAAATGGTTGGTTGGCGGTTGACGAATCAGGAGATGACACGTGTTAGTTTGGTGGCAAGTGGTATGAGGACACATGGCCCAATCCATGGGCGCCACGTGTCACTCATTATTTGGTTGTTTGTCTATGTAAAAACTTGTGGTGGAGTCCGCGGGGTTCGACCCCCGGACCTCCCCAACACACAACGACTTCGCACGACCCTTCTACCAACGAGCCATCGGATGGTTCTTATTTGATATATGGTTTCAATATATTTTAAATTTGTTTATTGTATTAAACGGAGGGGGGTCGGGCTGGGGCCTAGCCCCAACCTGCGGAGTTATCATATAACATATGACCATTGTAAAAAAAATCGCGCGTGAATTGTATTGTATTCCATATATACCATATATAACATTGTATTAACTATATGCGCACGGGGTTTTAACCATAACCCACGGTTTATACAATGGTACATTTGCGCGCGGGGTTTGTAACATGGCCCACAGTTTTTTTTACATTGCATATGACCCCGAGTTGGAACGCGGAGGGAGTTACACAGTTGTGTAACCAACTAACCACCTTTTAACCAAGCACGCGGTCATATGCACCATACGCCCAGGTGTCGAGGCGGTTAGGGGTTAGCGCACCCTTAACTGTTCTACGGTTTGCATCATTGGCACAGTTGCGCCTGGTGCTGGGTTTTTGCGCTTAAATGAGTGTGTGAGCCAGGTTCATGGAAGGAGGGTGCGTTTTGTAAATGCAGAGACAGCAAGCTTGAAGAGGGAGACTTCCAGGAGGCCTAACTTCTTCGTTTTTCGACCGATTGAGATGTCTAAAGAGCCCAGACAGGGGTTTTGGGATGCTGGGAAGCCATTGGAGCAGTCGGTTTGTCAATTTGAGCATTGTAAGACATGTTTTTGAGTACTTTTTGAGAAATTAATAATAATGATCCATTGGAAGATGGACCAGGAGATGTAGCCCATAAGAGGGGTGAACTCCTTTATCAATTGTTGTGATTATGTGTTTATGTTCAATGATTATGCTGCTGTCTATGTGTAATTTGCATAAGTAATCCTTTAATTTATGTGTTGCAAACTGATCCTTTTGCTTTAAACACATAACATTTCACTTGCAATAATTTTCAAGTTTTTCAAGTCTTCTTCATTTTTAGATCAAGGAAAGTGGCTTACTCAGGGCCAAATTCATTAGAAGTTTCCTCACTTGATAGGGGAACTCAACGCAATGGAGACCATTTATTCCTAATGGGGGAGGACTGATCCAAGTAGATATTTTTGGCCACCCGCCTATTCCAACTATCTTCTCTTGAAAGTTTTTAGTTCAACATGTTCTTTTGTACTTCTTTGTAATTGTGGGTTCTACACTTTCAAGGTTGTATGAATCCCTACACATATTCCCACTTAATCTAACTATATTATTTTGTATTTTTTCATGTCATTACATCTTGTTGTACTTCCATGGCCATTTTGTGGCCCTAAACAATGTTTTTTTGGCTCGCCACAATCAAAATTGTAGATGGAGTCAAATTTTTACGGCATAATGTGTAGTTCTCTAAAAGGCCTTTCCAACGGGCTATCATGCACCTAAAGCGGAGGTCGTATGCAAAAGTTACGACCCTGAGAATTTGAGGTACCAACTTACCCATAAGGGCCCACATAACTTTTGGTGTTTCATCTCCTAGAGTTAGGTTTTTGGAAGTCTACAGTTTTGGCATTCATGAGTAAGATTGAAAAGGCCTTTAGAGCCTCATTTTAATCATTATGCTTAGACGGATGCGCATAGTATCCACATCTCTTATCATAGATAGCTACCACCATTCGAGCAAGTGTTTCAGTTCTACAGTTTTATAGTTTCAACCAATTTCATTTATTCAATAGAAGATATTGTTCATTGGATATTCGTGTTGTTCTTCATATCTCTATGTTTATTGTATTCAATTTTTTAATCAGTTCGTTCTGCTCCTAAATCTATATCACCTCCTTAGTTGTGCCCTGAGATATTAGGTTGATTATTATTGTTCTACCCCACACGTATATCAGAGAGCTATAGCATAGGAAAACCCTTGTCTGTAGGAAACTGAAAACCCTAACCCTAGGGAATGAAGCAGAATAGAAATGAAACATAAGGGATTTTCTTTTCGTGCAACCATGCCTCCTGCATCTAGGATGCGAAATTCCTACACAGTTTTTCCTATTAAAAATTTAAACATTCTATCACTATAGTATTCTTCAGGCCATAGTATAAATCCACAAAAGTTAAAAAAAAAGAGTATAATTTTCCCACTAGCACTCTTATTTGGGGCCTATCCCACTGGATTCCTCTATCCGTCCTAATCGCAGTGTTACCCATCACTTATAATATTTTTTTCTTTACGACCCACTCACTCTTCTCGACACCCTTATTTGGAACCTATCCCATTGACGTCCTCTCTTTGCATTATTATTATTTTTGTGCATCTGTTTTTAGTGGTTTTTCGACACATGGTTTTCACCAATGGTTTTCTAATTCTGGTTAAGGAATTAAGGTTGTTGACTAATCTGGTTCAATGGATTAGGGGTTTTGGAGGCCACAAGATCCTATATATATTGTATTGTAAACAATGAAGATATAATATGAATAGAATATTAGAGGTGCAACTTTAAACAAGTTGTTGGTTTTCCTAGTTTGGGTTTCCAGGGTAAAATTTATGTGTAATGTGTGTATGTGTCATTGTATATTTTCTACTTTCATTAAGAATCTATTTGCAGTAATTAATTGTACAAGGTTAAAATCTATAGTGGTATCATTTACCAGTAACCCCTTTTCTTTGCAGACCCACCAACCCCATTCACTCCCTAATGACCCACACCCGCAACCAATACTTTGATAGTTGCATCATTACCTTGGACAATGTCGATGAGAAAACCCAGAAATATATCTTTGACCTTACTTCCAACATTGCTACCATAAATTATCGTCTCTAGAAACTTGACACCATCAATTCCTAGCTCACTGCACTAGAATACCTTCCAACAACAGTGCACAAACTGACATCAATGTTTCAACAATTCCAAGATCCTCTCTCTTGTACACCACCTTATAAACCAGAAGGCACTAAATCCTCCCATTACATGCCCTTTCATTCCAACCACTTTCAATGTGAATTGCATCTTCCCATAATTGAGGTCAACAAATTTGATGGCTTGGATCCCACATGATAGGTCACTCAAATGGAACAATATTTCTCCTTGCATTCCATTACTAATTATTTTTCCAAACTTCATTATGGTGTCCTCTATCTAGATCATGAACACTAACAATGGTGGAAATGGTGTAAAACTTCACACCAAGGGTATGTTGCTTCAATAAAAAAAAAAATTTTCGATCTTTGTGAACGCTTTGACACAAACACCCACCATTTGGGTCATTTGACCAAGTTGAAATAGCCTGACACAACGAAATACTTTATCGTCACCTTTGAGCACTTGGATTTCAGAATGGAGGGCATGGTAGATGCCTCATTTAGGGAATGCTTTATCAATGGCCCGAAGGATGAAATTTGAGCCCAGGTTCTAATAGCTCTCCCACAAACTTGGTTGGAAGCTACTAAACGAGCCAAGGGAGCACAATAGTTTTTCTCCTCCCAAAACATAAAACCCTCCTTTATTCCGACAACTCCTCTCAAGATCTAGAAATTAAATCAGGCAGAAATGGTTGAATGCCAACTCAAGGGTCTTTGTTATATTTGTGATGACAAATATTTTCCAGGGCACAAGTGTAAGGAATAGAATCTTTTCATGGCCATTTCAAAGGATGTTTCTGAGGAAGATGTTGATGTTTCCCCTATGGAATATCTACCCCCAATAGATGATCTTACTCCACCCTCTGATCCACAAGAATTTGAATTGTTGATTTCACTAAATTCCCTCACTGGATTCTCTACTCCTGAAACCCTCAAGTTAATTAGCTACATTAAGAATAGGAAAGTCATCCTCCTTGTTGACAGTGGCAGCACCCTGTTGATGGTTAAAATAGCAACGAGGATTTCGTCTGCAAAGTATTGCTAAAGCCTATTAATTATAAGCTAATGATATATGTAATACTAGTAGGTGGGACCCCTTGTAGATTGGAGGATCATATCTGGTTCTTATTTGATGTTTTCATTGTTGTTCGACACTACTTACAGGTTTGATCATGATTGATAATCAATGTTAGTTCTATTTGCGATAAATGGATGATGATAATGCATGTTTGTTCTCTTGCTCTAGGCTTGAATGTCATGTCGTAAGGGCTTAAAATATATGTTGTTACCTTTTCTATTTAATCCTCGAATTATTTCTTGTGCCACTTGCAAAAGATACATGTTAGTAGCAACAAATAAGAGAAATTGAAGGGAAATAAGAACAATTGAAAAGGAATAAAACAATATGAACAAAATCCACAAGATAGGAACTATACTACTATGCTATATGGTGTTGCACTATGCATTTGAAGTTAAAGGAAATGGTGTTAATACAAACTAACAATGTAAATGGCTATGTGATATATTGAGTTATGTCGAGGCAAGTTGGATATGCATTAAGGTATGTTTGGCAATGCTTAATATGGTGGCGCTCTTGGAAATTAGTGGATGTTGGTTTCTATGCATGGTTTAATTGAATGAGTTGATGGATTAGTGGGCTGGCGCGTACTAAGGAATTGAATGACTAGAGGGTGGAGGCGACATGCATTTACTACACGTCATTCCATACCCCTCCCATTGATCGTCACCCTGGCTATTGTTCAAATGTGTTCGTTGCGGATAAGCTCTAACTTTCAAGAAGAATAAGAATTTCTCATACAATCTCGCATTTTAAGGTTTTCGTGGTTACACATATGTCTTTTCACCATCCATGAACCTGCCCTAGTTATGAAATAGATATTGGCTCGGTGATGTATGGTTTTGTGCTTTAATTAAGTCTGACCACTGTGTAAAATTATGATATTTTTCTGGGATAAGTGGTTGGTGTGGTTTTCATTGCGATAATGTTTGAAGTCACAGTTCATTGATCATTTTATGCGTTAAAATCCATGAAGGCTCTCTGTCCTCCTTATTGGTCTTGGTTGAAGGGTTTCATTCACTCCAGATCGGCTAGCCGTCTCCATGCATTCTTATCACCCTACCCAAACGTTTTTTTGTTACGGGGCTTCTAGGTTTTAAACACCTTGTGTCATTATGCATTGTTTCACTTGGGTATGGGTTTGTTCATGTTATCAATGTTTGTGCAATGGGTTATGATAGCCATTATGCCAAAGGGATTTCTTAAGGTTGATTTCCTTTTCTCGACTCAGTTTATCTTAGAATTCTTCATTTGATTGGGAAAACCATGAGGGTATACCATGATTGTTCTAAGTATGGTTACAGGACCAAAGTAAAGCCTTTCTCCTCTGTTCATAGTCTCTCCTATCACGAGATTTCTCACCCTGTCTGCGAGGTTATTTGTGGCATGCCTTGTGTGTTCACTGTATGGTCTCGGAGGTTCTTACCTGCTGTTAGGAGTCGAATCCAGTTCCCATGTGTTGGTCAAATGAACGAGCCCTTGATTACTCAAAGCTCGGATTTGAGAGAGGGAACCGTTATGTCCTGTCGGATATACTGTTGGTTGTTATGAGTTGTTGGTGTATTGTCGACAGTGTTTGATTTCTGGCTCGTCTCTATTAAATATGTTGATGGTGGTGTTGGTTTTGTTATTTAGTCGTTGCATTGGTTATTTTGACAATTGAATTGATAATCTCGGCTTGGTAAATTGGTTGATTGGAGAAGTGGATCGAATACATAGTCGTTGTCTCTTACATTGTAGTTGTTGAATTGTTAACCCAACATTAGTTTATAATTGTTAAGTCACAATGATGCTTCGTGCGTGATGCATGGGTATGTGTGGCTTTCCTACAACATGTTAGGTTGAGTTAATAACTGTTGTGAATGTGTATTTTAAATTTCCAAATGGGAGTATTGCAATCATGATAATTATGACATGGCCATCCACTATATATGTTATGGACATTATTGATTGCGCCATCAGAGATGGTCACGGTTTTTAGGCAATATTGTTTTGTTGCATGATAATCAATTTGAAAAATGGGATTGGGCACACTGTTGCTGACTCCTTGTATTGAATTGATAGCTCATCATCATTGATGCCTATATTTGGAATAATTAGGTTGCTCTTGCATTTTGTTGAATGGTCGATGTATCCCACAACGTCATATGAGTTGAGATGGTGATTGTTTCTAAATGGCAAGTCAAGCGTTTGGAAGATAAAAATATTGATGATTGTGTTTGAGTATCACACACCATAGTAGATATTAGGCACAGGTTCTGCAACAATATGATCTCATTACAATTTAATCATTAAATGAAATTGAGGAATGGAATCAGGTGTGAGTTTTGTGTCAGTGTTGATTTGAAGAGATAGTTCATGGACAGTGGTTAATGTTTTGATGGAAGATACTGAAACAAGTGATTGTGTGTTCATTTAGAAATTGTTTTAAATATTAACTAGGACAATTGGGCAGAAACAAAACTCCTACAAGTTGTTGTGGAAGGCATATTGTCTTGTTTTGATGATATTGTGTTAATGATTTAACTGTGAATAATGAGCAAGTAATACACATAATTGTTTGAGTTATACACAATGGTTGTTTAATTGAGCACAACGATTATTGGTTGGTGTTGGATATTTCGCATTTGATGTAGAATGGTTATGAGTTACTTAATTAATTTTATGAACAATATTCGCTCTCCTCCCTACCATTATCTCACTTTTCGCTAATTACAACCCCCTCGCCTTCCCATATTCATTTTTCACCCCCTATTCCTAAAATTTAATTACAATTAAAAGGAATTCTATATGATAACAATTGAAGTCGCAATTTCTTAGATGGATTAGAGTGACATATTCTTTGGTTTACGTTGCAGTTGATTGTTGTTTTCTGTGATCAGTAACCATGAATATGTTCCCCCTCATTTTATCACTTTTTTCTCAATACAAACCCCTTGCATATCCCAGGACCTTTTGTTCATTCTCTGCTCATTGACAACAGTTAAACAATTTGTATGGATTGGATTGCATGAGTCTGATATGTTGTTGAGCCAAAAATTATTTCATAGTTTTAAGGGGTTGTCATGTATGGTTGTTAAAGGAACTATTTGCTAATCAATTATGTATACAAGAATGAGCTCTTCAAACAAAAGGCTGAAAACCGAGGCCCACCATGCCCCTGTCGAAGGGAAAGCCACTACTACCTCTTCCTCACCCTCCAATGGTTCTGATAAATCCGTGTCTTCCTGGATGAATTTGGGGGATGAATGCTCTCATATGATCAGTGAGATGAGACCTAAAGGATCCACACATCCTAAGGAAAATTTATAAATATTAAAAGGTGATAGCAACAATAAGGGAAAGATTGCCTCACAGATTGGAAAATATGATTTTTGAGTTTTATTTTAATTATTTTTTATGACAGTTGACTTCAGAAGTTTTTTTGGACAACGTGTTTTCTTTGGATATATGAGTAACATATTTTTGAAAATAATTTCAAATATCAATGAGATAAACTGTCAAATATGAATGTGATGATGGGATTCACAAGGATGGGTGTTTTGTTAATTAACTAGTTATGTTATGATTGTTAAGAACTAAAGGGAGTCACTAGAGGTCCCACCTAGTAGTTATTATTTATTTATAACCCTTATTATGATTATTACTTTTCCTCCTAACTAAAAATTTGGTTGAGTTTTTAGTTAACTTAACTAATGAGGTAGTTCAACTACTTCAACCAATTCTAAATTTCTTAAAAGCAAAAGGAAAGGGAGGAATAAGAGGAGGATAGAAGGAGAAGCATACTAAGGTTTTCTCTTTGAGTTTGTGTTGAGATAATTCAGTTTTCATTCATTCCTTGATTGATCACAAGCCTAATTCTTTTTTATGATAGCAGGGCCTTATTGTAGACAACAATATTCAGGGCTGAATTACATCATTCATAAACTTGTTTTTCAAAGGTGTTGATCTATCTTTGATAGTTTGTGTAGACTTGTATGTTTTTGAATTATTTTTCATGACTAACAAAGGCTATTGTGCAGAGTCGAGTGGGAAGCAATTTGTGGCAAGATGATCTAGCTTTTAGAGTTCAGTTTTGATTTTCTGTCAGAGGTCCTTTTGTATGTTTCATCGGGGACGTCTAAGTTTGACTTTGGTCCAAAACTTCTTTACAAAATTTTGTAAAGAGAATGATTCTTTGATGAATTGGAATGAAATAAAGGATTGTTTTATGTCTCATCTGTCTTGATTATCATCTTGGTGTCTTTACTTCTATCTCTACATTTATTTCAACAACTGTTATATTCATAAAATCACATAAATAATGAGTTTTCCAGCAAACTTTTATTTATAAAAAGGCTAGCCTAAGCACTTGTAATCAATACTTGTGAGATAGGATATTATTTTTTATGACTATAAACATAGGGTGGCATTCCCGTCTATTTTTCTTTAGCCAAGAAGAATCTGAAAATCATTGAGTAAGATCATTTCATATATTTTCCTCAACATTTATTTGGCGACCATACTGGCGAGATCTTCAATATCTTTCTAGTAATTTTTGTACTCAATTATCATCGAATACATCTATTTTTCTGATATTGATTCTTTCACTATTTTATTTCTTAATGATGGTGCATGTTGCAAGGCAGCTCGATATTGAGCTCGGTCTTCAGGATCACACCAACATTGATTTGAACCTGTTTAACACCATTTTAGACAATGCCAATACTTGCGTTGAGCTTAATCATTCATGGGAAACAGTTGAACGAGATATTAGTGCTCAAGAACGATTGGAAGCTAGACCTAGACAGCCTAGAAATCAACAGTAACCTTCTTGTTTCTTCAGTTTCTATCTTTCTTTCATGTCCTTAGACTCTCGTGTTTCTAGAAGAAGAAGAGGCTTATCTTCTGAAATTAATCCTATTGTTGAAATAGGAAGAAGGAACGTTTTTTTATTTACCCAACAAAGTTCTCTAAGGAGAACTATGTCTGATTCTTCAAGTACGTCTTTTTATCCTTCACCTATCATCCACAATATGTCATCTAGTGGTGTCTCTGTTAGCACTGGAAGTGCTTCCTCCTCTCAGTCTTCATCTTCATCAATGATTGGTAGCTTATATAGCCACCATATCCATGTCCAATCTACCACAAATCCCACCAAATTCACTAAAAAGTATGGGCTTTTTCATTTTGAAGAAGACGCCACAACCACACTCTGACATGTGTCCTCTCATCTTAACCTAGCACCTGCTACTCGTCCACTTCCTAAATTCAAAGAACATCATCCTAGGTTTTCAGGAAATAACATTGTCACTGCGAATGAACACCTGGTGGCATTTTCTAATGCTTGTCACAACATAGGAGCCAATTACAATGATACTTGCATGCGCTTATTCGTCAATTCCTTGGAGGGAAAGGCTGCGGCCGATTTCTTTGACCTTCCTCCTAAGATTTTGTCTATTTGGGAGGAGTTAATATACTGGTTCAGGTCCACTTATGGGCAATCTAAAAGCCCAGCTGAGAAGTTATGGGAATACAATAACATCTCCTGTAAGGATGGTGAAACCATCAAGTCCTTCAACTTGTGTTTCACTAAGTTATACAATCAGATCCCTGAACTCATTCAACCTCAAAACCAAGCCACTTTAATGCATTACTACAATGCATTACCTTCCCCCTACCATTATAGGCTTGAGGAAAATTCCATTGATAATCTCAGTTTTTCTCTGCATAATTGTTTAGAGTATGAAGAACATCTTGAAAGAACAGGTCTTCCTCGGGGAGAATCAATTAAACAGACAGACATGTCTACCCTCTTACAACTAGTACAATACATGAATAATCATATGATAGCATTTGAGCGAAAAAGGATTGTCTCACCTCTCACCCCTGAAGCTTCATCCTCTTTTGCACCCCCCTTTAGAAATCTGATTGAAAATAATTTTCAGTCTAAAGTTATCTTGCCTCGAAGTTGGTGTAACTTCTGCAAGGAACACCATGAGGAAGCCACATGTGAGGTAAGGAAGAGTGCTAGAGATAATATCTTTGGTAAAATACCAGAAACTACTATCATTGTCCTAGATTTCGCAGAGCCAGAAGATGTCATGATCATCAACACAAGGAACAAATCCTATTCTCCCAAGGGCAAATTTGATCTTCCCCGCAATTCTTCTAGCCCGAGCTCATCCTCATTCGCTGCTACTGTTCAGGTTCCTAAGGTTCCTGACAGTCAAGGAACAACTTCCTCTCTCCCCTCTTCCAAGTACAATATCTTGAATCAGTTGGCCAACATCAAAGCAGATGCACACCTTCTGGACATGGTTGTTGTCCCTAAACAATAGATTCATCTAAAATAGTTCATGGAGGGAAAATATTTTGTTGTAGCCAATCTTTCTGAAGAGGTAAACGAAGAGGATTCGTCTATAAATAAAGTATGTCTACATAGCTTTAGATACCCTTTAAAAAAATCCCCCTTTTATATTTCTGTAAAGATTATGGACAAGATCGCTCATTGTTGCCTCATTGATGGTGGTTCGGGCCCAAGTGTGATGTCAAAGATTATTATGGAAGAGCTAGGCTTGTCTTGTACAAATGAAAATGCTAGAATCATGCTCTCCTATAATAGCCTACAAAAAACAACCATAGGTAAGATTAAATATGTAACCTTAGTTTTGTGTGCACACCCTAAAATAAGGAAAACCCTTATTATTGAGGTAATTTATATGCCAGTAAGAAATTACTCAATCATCCTAGGAAGAGATTGGAAAGCCTCAACGAATAGATACCTCTCACTTGACGGAACACATTTATCCATTCCTCGGAATAGTAAAAACATTATAGTCCTTAGAGAGGGAAGGATATCACCTTACATAGAGAGTGTCCCACAGCCCAATGTAAACTATATTGAAGAGGACCTAGGGGTGTATTACATCTTTACTGAGGACGATAACATTCCCTTGGAACAAATTTATTTAGATGATGGTATGTGGCACATGCACTTTGATGGTTCGTTCTCTAATGAAGGTAATGGAGGTGGCATTATCTTGATTTCTCCTGTAGGAAAAATCCATAACTTTTCTTATAGGTTGGATTTTGCTTGCACTGACAATGTCACCAAATTCAAAGCTTTGTTATTGGGCATTGAGAACGTCTATAATCTTGGTTGTGGTCACCTTTTAGTTTTTGGGGATTCTGAGCTTGTTGTGAACCTTGTACGTAAAATTTACTCTCCTAGCAACAAGTTGATGAAACGATACACCCAAACTGTCTGCGTTCTTATCTTGAACCTTTTATATTTTAATATCACTCATGTTAAGAGGGAGTTAAACTCAATGGATAATTAGTTAGCTGTTTTTGCAACCTCTCCTAATCGACAAATTCTGCCACACAGACCCGATTGTACCTTTCAATCTCTGTATCATCCACATATCCCCGACAATATAGAATCTTGGCAGGTCTTCCCTAACGATGGGAGCATTTGTGATTTCATTCAAAATGAACCTTCTAAGCCTAAACAAATTATATCCATGGAAGATAACAAGATTCCTAAGGGCTTGAATCCTCTAGAGAGTTCATTTTCATCGAGTGATGTAGGTAACAAGGAGAAACAAAAAAAATACGAGTCGAAAAGGAAGGTGGGTGAAACCATCTCCTTGAACATTGGGACACCCGAGGCTCCAAAGAATGTTAAAATATGTGCCAAATGTTCAGATGAAGAGAAGATGAAGTTTTCCAATCTACTTGGTGAATTTCAAGATGTTTTTGCTTGGTCTTATGAGGATCTTTGTGGTTTTTATCTTGGTCTTATACAACATGCCATCCCCATTAAGGAAGGCATAAAACCAGTTAGAAAAAACAAAGACCTATCAACCCTGCGCTAGAAGCAACTATTCGAAAGGAGTTGGAAAAACTCTTGAAGGCTGGAATCATCTTTCTGGTCAAGTATTCTGAATGGGTTTCAAATTTGGTTCTTGTTTGGAAAAAAACTGATCAGATCAGATTATGCATTTATTTTCACGCATTAAATCGAGCTATTATAAAGGATAACTTCCCTCTCCCTAACATGGAAATGATTTTGTAGCGAGTTGCAGGGTCACAAATGATGTCCTTGCTTGACGGTTTTTTCGGTTACAATCAAATCAAGGTAAAAAGGGAAGATAAATATACAACCACCTTTATTACTCGTTTGGGTACCTTTGCTTATGAACGTATGCCTTTTGGATTATCTAATGCAGGTGCCACCTTTCAAAGAGATATGCAAATAGCTTTTGACGATATGATCGGTAAGATCATTCAACTCTACCTTGATGGCTTAACAGTGTACTCTAAAATCTGATCAGATCATTTTGGTCATCTGAGAAAAGTTCTCATGCAATGTAGGAAATTTTTCATTTCTCTAAATCCTTCCAAGTCCATTTTCAGCGTTACCGAGGGCAAGTTCCTTGGACACATTGTCTCCAATTCAGGAATAAGAATTGATCCTGAAAGGATTGTTGCTATCCTTAATCTTCTTGCTCCCACTTCCAAGAAGGAGGTTCAATATTTTATGGGGGTTATTAACTTTATCCGTAGGTTTGTTCTAGATTTTTTTATGATGGTCAAACCAATTCATAATCTTCTTAAGCAAGATCAATCTTTTTCTTAGACAGATGATGTCGAAAATTCTTTTGAAGGGATTAAGAAATCAATCAGTTCTGCACCGGTTTTGGTGAAGCCGTATTTTAAGAAGGAATTCATGATATATACTAATGCCACCGAGGAAGCAGTTTATGTTGTCCTCATACAAAATGATGATCAAGGAAATGAAAAACTAGTGGCTTACATGATTCAAAGTTTATCTGATGATGAATTTAAATATTCTTTTATTGAGAAACATGATTTCACTCTTGTTAAAGCCATTGAAAAGTTTCTCCACTTCATCTTAGGTAAGCATACGTTGGTAAAAGCCCCTTTACCTACTGTCAAGTTTTTTCTCTCATGGAATTATCTTTGAGGGAAACTTTCACATTGGCTTTCTAAGATCCAGGATCATGATTTGAATATCGTGACTTCTACCACTATCAAGGGACATGACTTAGCCCTTCACTTAGCTCAGAATGCTAAGAATAATGAATAAATGGATGAAGAGGGCATTTCCCTATCATCTCTCTTTTACATTGATAACCATATCCCCTATGTCTGAACATCCCTAGTACAAAAATTTAATTTACTACTTACAGAACCAAATATGTCTAGACAATTTATACACTCATCAGAGGAGAAGGCTTCGCCTTGAATCCACAAGATACGTCATTATAGGAGAATTCTTGTTTTGAAGGTCTGTTGATGGTGTGTTTCTTCGCTATGTAAGTAATGAAGACGCACAGAAACTATTGCAAGAAACTCATGGCTCTTCAAATTCTGTCATTCATGTAGGAGGTCACTTTTCTGCTAAAACCATTGCCTTCAAGATTATTAGAAAAGGATATTATCGGCCTTCAATATTTCATGGCTCTTATATTTTTTCAATATCTCGTGACAAGTGCCAAAAATGTTTTTGGAGAGAATGCCTTTCAACCATGCCATTACAACCTGTCCTACCAGACCTTCCCTTTTCAAAGTGGGGATTGGATTTTATTGGTCCTATTAATACTCCATCCTCAGCTAGACATGTTTTTATTTTGACAGCCACGGACTATTTTACAAAATGGGTTGAATTTGTCCCACTTAAGCATTCAACAGATGATCAAGTAATTACTTTCCTTGAAAATAACATTTTTTCCAGATTTGGTCTTCCATTGGAGATTATTACAGACAATGGTCTCACTTTCATCTCTGCTAAGATGACCCAATTTTTAGCTAAGTTGGGGGTCAAACATTTCACCTTGTCAGCTTATTATCCCCAAGGAAATGGGTAGGTTGAGTCTACCAACAAAAATCTAGTAAGAATCGTCAAAAGTCTCATTGAAGATAAGCCTCGTCAATGGCACACTCTCCTAACTTACGCCCTTTGGGAAGATTGAACTACCACCAAGGTATAAACTGGTTGCACCCCTTTTCATCTTGTCTATGGTCAAGAAGCCCTCTTGCCTACTGAGCTGAAAATTTCTTCCTTAAGATTGATGCTACAGATCAAAGAGTTAAATTCCTCTAATATTTCACAAAGGATAAATGCATTCCTAGCTTTGGAAGAGAAAAGGATGTTCGCTTTGGATAATATTAAAAGGAGACAACAAACTGTTAAGAAGTATTTCAACCAGAGTGTCAAGACTGTCAAATTTAAGTTCAATGAAAAAGTTTTTCTATGGGATTCAACTCACACTGATAGGGGAAGACATTCAAAATTTCAAAAATTTTGGTTGGGTCCTTTCAAGATCGCTTTTGTCATAGGTACTAACTCTTACATTCTAAACTATTTATAGGAGTGATTTTTTTTCTACAACACTAACGATTCTCACTTGAAGCATTATGTGGAACCAACTTGAAAATCTCTAACATTGTCTGGGTTTTATGTAGATTAGTAGTTAGCTCTGCTTTCATTTTTTCAATGTTTTTCTTTCTTCCTTACAGTGGTGTCATTTTTTCTTTCTGATTTAGACATTTCCTACTGATTTTACATTCCTGTCATTTTATTTCTACTATTTTAAATTTTGCGATTTCATTATGTTACGATTTTATTGCTTTTTTGTTTTTTTTAATTTATTTTGGTCGAGCATGAGATGTTGGATCAGTTCTTCCACAGTGACTCCTACAAGATATTGTTAGTCAATAACAATCAATATTATATAGTTTTTATGATATTTCCCCTGAAAGCACACTTGAATTTGTTATCTGCTTTCACTATTGTCTTATAAGAGATTGGTTATCCCCCGCTTCTTCTTTCCATTTCTTCGTCCATTTTAAAAATAAAAGAGCAATTCCATTAATTTTTCTCCTCAAAGTAAAGAGAAAAATCTGGTTGAATGATTATGCATACAGGGATAAACCCCTTCATACTTAACATTTTTCATGAGTTATTCCCAAATTCCCAGTCATTTTTTCCATTAAATCCGCTCACTTCGCCCTGTTGCATAATCATTTTGGTTATATCTTCTTAATCTACTACTCTTGGTCTGCTAAATGATGCAGGCGTGAGCTACCTACACCTACAACTCCTCGCCCGCTCACAGGATCGATCAAATCCCCTCTTTGAGCCGAAGCGGCTCCTTGGATTCCCTTGGGAATCACTGTGAAAATCTGACCCACAGGTCTTCTCTTTCACTGTCTCGGCCTCTGCACCGGACCGTGAACAAATTCCCCACAGGAAATGTAATATTGGGCTTCGGGGTTTCGTCCCTCCCGATGTCAAGAGTTCCAGCACTCTTGAATTCCCGATCACCGATGAGCTCTCTATCAGCCTTAGCCCCTCCTGGCTATGCCCTGGTCCACACAACCATGCTCACAAGACCGCAGCCTTATATCTTTCCATCGGGGTTTTGGACTTAAATTTCCCGATGCTTTCGAATCCCCGTTAGCCCTCCAGGCTAAGCTCCTGGTCCACGTGACCCCCTTCTATATGACCGCAACCATACCTTCTATCGGGATTCCTCCTATCAGAGTTTCGGGGTTCGCGATATTGAAATGCACAAACCCTTCGCTCACGGGATCCGCGATCCTCCGATCCCCGATGCACCTTCACCTAGCTGGCCTCCAAGCTAGACCCTCGGTCCATGTGACCAGTGTCCCTGTGACCACAACCTTACCTCTTGTCGAGGTTTCGTGGTTTCCAATGCCAAATTGCATATGTCCATGGGATTCCCGATCCCTCGAATCCCGACTCTCCGGTTTGCTAACTGCTGGCCCCTCACGATGGCACTGTCCTCCTTCTTTGATGTGCTGACAACTGCCTCCCACTCATCGGGGTTTCGGACTTCGCGATTTCGAAATGCAGAGATTTTTTGTCCATAGAATCCCCGATATGCCGATCCCCGACTTTCTTCGGATCTCCGACATGCGTCCTAAATGGATGGACGGTCCAGGTTAAGCCTCACTGTTTCGCCAATCTGCAAACCAAAACACTTACCTGTATGAGTCCCGATGACCGAAATTCCGATGACTCTTGATGGTTGCCACCTTTCCCAATAGATGGACGACTCTGATTATATCGGGGTTTTCACTATGGATTTCCCCGACCTCTTGCTCACAAAACTCCCGGTTTGTCGACTCTCTTCAGATCTCTGCCATGTGTCTCACCTTAATGGACGATCCAGATCTGATCTCGCTGTTTCAAGACTTATAGCATCCCAATTCCCTCGACCTCAGGATCTCCGATATCCCAATGGCCCAAACGTTGATCAACGACTTCCTGTCGGGACTTTCCCTGATGGCACCGATTGCTGCCACGCGTCCCTTCTAGATGGACGGTCCCGATCCAATCTCTCTCTTTCGGGACTTCTGGTACTCTAGAAGTCTTGCCTCCCAAACCTCCGATATGCTGATGGGCTCCAAATCTCGCCAACGTGTCCCCACAAACGGACGGCTCTGATCTCGTCATGGTTTCGAGACTTGTGATGTCCCAGCTCTCACGACCTCAGGAACTCCGATTTCCTGATGCCGAATATCCCGACTCTCTGTGAATTTCTGCCACATGTCCCCCTGAACAGACGGCTCAGATTTGTGTCAGGGTTTTCACTATATATTTTCCCGATCTCTTGTCCACGGGAATGTTGATTTCTCGACGCGCCAAAGTACCGACGGGCGCTCATCCTCTGCCACGTGTCTCCACCAATGGACAGTCTAGATCTTCCCGGCGTTTCGAGACTTGAAGTGTCTCGATTTTCTCCACCTCGTGACTCCCGATATGTCGATGGCTGAAGTCCCGATGGCAACCCTTGGGCAGCTCCTATCCAATCCGACGGCTGACGGGTAATCTACTCAAGATCTGACGGCCCAGATCCATCCTTCTTGTGCGCTCTTCCAGAGGCTAAACTCTGCGTGCCTTCTCCCGATCCAACGGATTACGGGATTTTGTGTGAACATCGGACGGTCCATAGTCTCCCCTCCTGCGCACACTCCAGAGACTAAACTCCGAGCATCTTCTCTCGATCCAACGGCTGACAAGATTTCTGAATGAGATCCAACGACTGTCGATCTCCCCCTCTGTGCGCTTCTCCTCAGTCCCTCCTGGACGTAAAATTTCAACGGTCCAGATCTCTTCCTTCAACCAATCTAACAGCTGATGTGCCCTTCTGAGATTATGCACTCCTTCTTCCTAGACTTGGGATAAAATTCAAATTTCCTCAAGGCCTCGACCTTGGGTTCGTCTCCACGAACTCCACAACTATGAGTTCTCGATTGCACGTGTAAAAATGCTATCTCTCCTAAGCTTTGCTTCCTTCAAATCATCAAGGGATTCCGACGTCTGCACTTCTGCAGAGTATTCACGCGCACAAAGGTGCTATCTCTTCTGAGCTTATGGAAGTACTTAGACCCCTAAGGAATTTCTTTTGTTTTTCTTCCTTCTCCCACAAATGGAGAATATAATGCCTTCCTGGCTTCCTGCTCAAGCAACCTTTTGCTGAGTGCTTCTGGGTATTCAACAACCCAGTGAAGGTCTTTCAGTGGATACTTCCTCCAGCTCCAGAACTCAAAGAGTTCTCTTCTCTTCCTGCGCCTATCTGCACACCCACTCAAATGCCCACCTGGCAGAGTATCTTCTCACAGAACGTTCAACAATTCTGTCTTCTTGCGCACCTATGCACTTGCTCAATGCCAACCTGGCAGAGCTCTCAGAATCCTCAGTGATTCTGTTTCTTCTAAACTCTCAGTAGTGTTCCTCCCTCAGCACCACTGTGCATATGCTCAATGCCCACTTGGCAGAGCCTTTACATAATTCACAACAGAATTCTATCTGCAACTGTGTCTCTCATACACAGCCTTGCCTCCAAGGTATTCAACAACCTTGAGGTCTCCCACTTGAGTTAATTATTTCAGCTTCTGTTCTGTAGCACGTCTTTGTCTAACTCCGCAGAGTTCAGAAGTGCATCCTCTGTGCACGGCTCTCAGAACCCGCAGTGTTCTGTCACACCCTCCTGGTGCGAAGCCTCAAAGACCTTCAACCCTGGAAATCAAGAACTCTTGCAAATGTCTAACATACATGTACAACATACAATGGAACACACACAGACATTCACATAACACAAAAAATATGCAGGAAAACTTCTCTTTGTATTAAAATGGCAAATTCCTGTAATTACAAGGTGTTCTTGAGCTCTCCCTGGCTCTCTATGGCTCTACAACTCAACCTCTACTCATCTTACTCAAAATGAGATCTGAAAATCTCTTTTATCTGAGGGGGCTCCTTGAGCGCTTACCTCCAGATTCACCTACCCTATTCAATTACATTGAATGGGTTGTCTAGTCCAGAATTGGATCTAGATCTCAACCATACAAACATTTAAGGCCGATCTACTCTATGCCTGCACAAAGGCATGACTTCCTGGCTCAACAGCCTAAGCATTTAAATTACATTGAATTCAAATTTAGATGAGGCTACGCCTCTCTTTTAGCGTGTGATTTGAATTCGCTAGCATGGCTGGATGGCTGACGTGGAGAGATGCTCCTACATCACTAAACCATGAGTTCCGAGTTCTAAATCTATTGAAAACAAATTTCCCCGTGGATTCGCCAGTTTGTTGACGATTAAAATAGCAACGAGGACTTTGCTCGCAAAGTATTTCTAAAGCCTATTAATTATAATCTAATGATATATATAATACTAGTAGGTGGGACCCCCTTGTAGATTGGAGGATCAGATCTGGTTCTTATTTGATGTTTTCACTATTGTTTGACACTGCTTACAGGTTTGAGCATCATTGATGATCAATGTTGGTTCTATTTGCGATAAATGGATGATGATAATGCATGTTTGTTCTCTTGCTCCAGGCTCGAATGTCATGTCGTAATGGCTTATGATATCCATTGTTACCTTTGCTATTTACTCCTCAAATTATTACTTGTGCCACTTGCAAAAGATACAAGTTAGTAGCAACAAATAAGAGAAATTCAAGGGAAATAAGAACAATTGAAAAGGAATAAAAAAATATGAACAAAATCCACAAGAGAGGAACTATACTACTATGTTATATGGTGTTGCACTATGCATTTGAAGTTTAAGGAAATGGTGGTAATCCAAACTAACGATGTAAATGACTATGCGATATATTGAGTTATGTGGAGGCACGTTGGATATGCATTAAGGTATGTTTGGAAATGCTTAATATGGTGGCACTCTTGGAAATTAGTGGATGTTGGTTTCTATGCATGGTTTAATTGAATGAGTCAATGGATTAGTGGGCTAGTGTGTACTAATGAATTTAATGACTGGAGGGTGGAGGCGACATGCATTTACTGCACATCACTCCATACCCCTCCCACTGGCCGTCATCTTGGCTATTGTTCAAATGTGTTTGTTGTGGCTAAGCTATGACTTTCAAGCAGAAAAAGAACTGCTCAGCCAAGATCGCATTTTAAGGTTTTAGTGGTTACAAGTATGTCTTTTCACCAACCATGAACCCACCCTAGTTATGAAATAGATATTGGCTCGGTGATGTATAAGTCTGTGCTTTCCTTAAGTCTGGAAACTGTGTAAAATTGTGATTTTTTTTGGGATGAATGGTTGGTGTGGTTTTCATTGCGATAATGTTTGAAGTCACAGTTCATTGATCATTCTATGTGTTAAAATCCATGAAGGCTCCCTGTCCTCCTTATTGGTCTTGGTTGAAGGGTTTCATTTGGTCCAGATTGGCTAGCCATTTCCACACATTCTTATCACCCTACCCAGTTGTTTTGTTGTTATGGGGATTTTTGGTTTGAAACACCTTGTGTCACTACACATTTTTTCACTTGAGTATGGGTTCGTTCATGTTACCGATGTTTGCGTAGTGGGTTATGATAGCCATTATGCAAAAGGGCTTGCTTAAGGTTGATTGATTTTTCTCGACTCTATTTATCATTCTTCAGTTGATTAGGAAAACCACAAGGGTATACCCTGCGTGTTCTAAGTATGGTTACAGGACCAAAGTAAATCCTTGCTCCTCTGTTCATAGTCTCTCCTATCACGAGATTTCTCACCCTATCTGTGAGGTTATTTGTGGCATGCCCTATGTGTTCACCATATGGTCTCAAAGGTTCTTACCTACTGTTAGGGGTCGAATCCAATTCCCCTGTGTCGGTCCACTGAACGAGCCCTTGATTACTCAAAGCCCAAATTTGAGAAAGGGAACCATTATGTCCTATCATATATACGATTGGTTGTTATGATTTGGTGGTGTACTATCGACAGTGTTCGAGTTCTGGCTCGTCTCTATTGATTATGTTGACAGTGGTGTTGGTTTTGTTATTTAGTCGCTGCATTGGTTATTATGACAATCGAATTGATAAGATCAGCTTGGTAAATTGGTTGGTTGGAGAAATGGATTGAATACACAATCATTGTCTCTTACATTGTAGTTGTTGAATTGTTAACCCAACATTAGTTTATAATTGTTAAGTCACAACGATGCTTCGTGCGTGATGCATGGGTATGTGTGGCCTTCCTATAGCATGTTAGGTTGAGTTAATAATTGTTGTGACTTTGTGTTTTAAATTTCCAAATGGGAGTATTTCAATCGTGATAATTAGGGCATGGCCATCCACTGTATATGCTATGAACATTATTGAATGTGCCATTAGAGATGGTCATGGTTTTTAGGCAATATTGTTTTGTTGCATGATAATCAATTTGAAAAATGGGATTGGGCACACTGTTGTTGACTCCTTGTATTGAATTAATAGCTCAGCATCATTGATGTTTAGATTTGGAATAATTAGGCTGCTCTTGCATTTTGTTGAATGGTCTGTGTATCCCACAACGTCGTATGAGTTGAGATGGTGATTGTTGCTAAATGGAAAGTCAGGAGTTTGGTAGATTAAAATATTGATGATTGTGTTTGACTGTCCACTATCTATCTATATATATATATATATATATATATATTTAGATAGATGAGTATCATGCACCGTAGCAGAGATTAGGCACAGGTTCTGCAACAGTATGATCTCATTACAATTTAATCATTAAATGAAATTGAGGAATGGAATCAGGTGTGATTTTTGTGTCAGTGTTGATTTGAAGAGATAGTTCATGGACAATGGTTAATGTTTTGATGGAACGAACTGGAACAAGTGTCTGTGTGTTCATTTAGAATTTTTTTTAAATATTAACTAGGACAATTGGGCAAAAACAGAACTCCTACAGGTTTTTGTGGAAGGCATATTGTCTTGTTTTGATGATACTGTGTTAATGATTTAATTGCGAATAGTGAGCAAGTAATACGCAAAATTGTTTGAGTTATACACAGTGGTTTTTTAATTGAGCACAATGATTATTGGTTGGTGTTGGATCTTTTGTGTTTGATGTAGAATGGTTATGGATTACTCAATTAATTTTATGAACAATATTTGCTCTCCTCCCTACCATTATCTCACTTTTCTCTAATTACAACCCCCTCGCCTTCCCATATTCATTTTTCACCCCCTGTTCCTAAAATTTAATTACAGTTAAAATGAATTCTATATGATAACAGTTGAAGTCACAATTTCTTAGATGGATTACAGTGACATATTCTTTGGTTTACGTTGCAGTTGATTGTTGTTGTCTGTGATCAGTAACTATGAATATTTTACCCCTCATTTTATCATTTTTCTCTCAATACAAACCCCTCGCATATCCCAGGACCTTTTGTTCATTCCTTGCTTATCGACAACAGTTAAACAATTTGTATGGATTGGATTACATGAGTTTGATATGTTGCTGAGCCAAAATTTATTTCATAGTTTTAAGGGGTTGTCATGTATGGTTGTTAAAGGAACTATTTGCTAATCAATTATGTATACATGAATGAGCTCTTCAAACAAAAGGCTGAAAACTGAGGCTCATCATGCCTCTATCAAAGGGAAAGCCACTACTACCCCTTCCTCACCCTCCAATGGCTCTAATAAATCCGTGTCTTATCGGATACATTTGGGGGACAATTTCTCTCATATGATCAGCGAGATGAGACCTAAAGGCTCCACTCAACCTAAGGAAAATTCAAAAAGATTAAAAGGTGATAGCAGCAATAAGGGAAAGATTGCCTCACGGACTAGAAAATATGGTTTTTGAGTTTTATTTTAATTATTGTTGACGATAGTTGACTTTAGACGTTTTTTTGGACAATATGTTTTCTTTGGATATATGAGTAACATATTTTTGAAAATAATTTCAAATATTAATGAGATAAATTGTCAAATATGAATGTGATGATGGGAGTCACAAGGAGGGGTGTTTTGTTAATTAACTAGTTATGTTATGATTTTTAAGAACTAAAGGGAGTCACAAGGGGTCCCACCTACTAGTTATTATTTATTTATAACCCTTATTATGATTATTACTTTTCCTCCGAACTAAAAAGTTGGTTGAGTTTTTAGTTAACTTAACTAATGAGGTAGTTCAACTACTTCAACCAATTCTAAATTTCTTAAAAGCAAAAGGAAAGGGAGGAACAAGAGGAGGATAAAAGGAGAAGCATACTAAGGTTTTCTCTTTGAGTTTGTGTTGAGATAGTTAAGTTTTCATTCATTCCTTAATGGATCGCAAGCTTAATTATTTTTTATGATAGAAGGGTCTTACTGTAGACAACAATATTCAGGGTTGAATTACATCATTCAAAAACTTGTTTTTCAAAGGTGTTGATATATCTTTGATAGTCTGTGTAGACTTGTCTGTTTATGAATTAGTTTTCATGACTGACAAAGGATATTGTGCAAACTCGAGTGGGCAACAATATGTGGCAAGTTGATCCAGCTTTTAGAATTTAGTTTTGATTTTCTGTCAGAGGTCCTTTTGTATGTTTCATCGGGGACGTCTTAGTTTGACTTTGGTCCAAAACTTCTTCACGAAATTTTGTAAAGAGAATGACTCTTTGATGAATTGGAATGAAATAAAGGATTGCTTTATGTCTCATCTGTCTTGATTATCATCTTGGTGTCTTTACTTCTGTCTCTACATTTATTTCAGCAATTGTTATATTCATGAAATCACATAAATAATGAATTTTCCAGCAAGCTTTTATTTATAAAAAGACTAGCCTAAGCACTTGTAATCAATACTTGTGAGTTAGGACATTATTTGTTATGGCTATAAACATAGGGTGACATTCCCATCTATTTTTCTTTATCCAAACGGAATCTGAAAATGCTTGAGTAAGATCATTTCATATATTTTCCTCAACACACCCATAATTTTATTCATCACCGCATTTCTCAAGAAATCAATTGTTATATCCATGTAGTCAACAATTTTCAAATAATGATTGCCAATTGTGGTTCCATGAAATGTGGGGGTATATGTGAAAATTTGTGCCTACAAATTGGTCATTACCACCTAAAATCACATATTTTTTCTATCAACATGGGTGGTTGTGACATTTTGGTTGGTATTGAATGGTTATGCACTCTTGACCCCATCACCATGGAGTTTATGGACTTAACCATGCAATTCAAATAGGAGGGACAACAATATAAGTTTTGAGGCATAAAAAACAAGATCCCCTAATGATGCAGGAGCATTAATCCCCCCCCCCCAGATCATTATTTAAATTCAATATTACAAGAAGGAAATTTGTTGTAGGAGGACATGATTTATGTAAACATGGGCCTAGGAAGATATAGTTTGTTATTTGTTGGCATGAAATTTATATTTCGAGCAAATGGTTTGAGATCTTAGGGATTAGTAATAGATTATGTGGAGAATATTTTGGATCTAAGATGATCCACGTGGTTGTATTTCTCCTTTATATGTCATCATGTAGGCATAGAATCGGGGGGGAGAACATTGTCAAATCAGGCCAAAAATTAGAATGAAGTGCAAAAATTCATGCACAGATTTATTAAATAAAATCAATGTGTTATCATGTGTTTAAATATTCATGTAATTTCATAAGATTGAATACATTTATGAGAAATGAGATTGAGGACCAAGGATGAATTTCCTGTGAACTTCGTGGGGTTTTATGATGATGGGACAGAGAAATCGGGAAAACAATAGGGAAAAATTGTGTATTAGTGGACCAACGGTGGTGATCGAGCCACATGGTGAAATTTTGGAATCACTGTGACATGGAAGATATTTTATCATTGATCATCAAAGAGATCAATGACCAAATATAATGCAATTATATCAACCTTTATATCCCTCAAAATACTAAGTGTTAGTCTCTTCGATGTTCGATTGACGACCCTTCAACCAGACCGGACTTGTGAGTAAGGAAAGTGAGGATGAGTTGGAGTAGAATCCATGTTCCTGGTGGTTGGTTAAACCAAACTGGGATAAACATTTGAAAGTGTGTGGTTAACTTTTATGGGTGTCCTGGTTGTCCCGATGTGTTGGTGGTCCCGGTGACCCAGTGGCTGGTTGACAGAATTTCAACCAGATCAGAAGTTAAGTGTCAATTAACAACATCTTAACCATAGATAACTTAAGTCGGTTGATAGAGGCATTAAACCTATGGTTTTATGGGGCTTAACTCTCAGGTTCGAGGATCGAAACCCACAAGTAGATTTCATCTTCATCAAGTGGTATTAGAGCAGGAAGATTCGAGTGTGTTCCAGAAGTTCCAGAAACCTAGAGTAGCAGATAAATATTAGAAGGTTCCAGAGGAGAGAACCAGAGATGCTAAAAGGCCAAGTTCAAGAGAGGAGCTTGGTGAGGTATTTTGTAGCAGGGTGAAAAATACATGTTATTGCAGGGGCCATTTGTAGCTCGTTGTTGAACATCATGGAGAATCTCAGTATGATAATGATGTTGTTATAGGAACATATGAAAATAATACCAGAGGTATAGTTGAGTGTTAAAGATGAACGAGGTGCAACCGCAACAATGAATACACATGGACAAGAGTCCATGAATAATTTGTACCCTGAGAGTCTAATGCAGGAACAATAACCGCCCCTAGATCATTATCGAAATTCAACATTACAAGAAGGAAAATGTGTTGTAGGAGGATGTGATTTCCTCGTTATTTATGTAAACACGCATCTAGGAAGATAGAGTTAGTTATTTGTTGGCATGAAATTGTTATTTCGAGCAAATAGTTAGAGATCTTAGGGATTAGTTATCGATTATATGGAGAATATTTTGGATCTAAGATGATCCATGTGGTTGTATTTCTCATTTATATTTAATTTTATGGGCATAGAATAAGGGGGCTAGAACATTGTAAAATCAGACTGAAAAATAGAGTGAAGTGCAGAACTTCCTGCACAAATTTATTAAATAAAATCAGTGTATTATCATGTGTTTAAATCTTCATGTAATTTTGTAAGCTTGAATACATTGATGTGAAACAAGATATAGGACCAAGGATGAATTTCCTATGAACTTCGTGGGTTTTTATGACGATGGAACAAAGGAAATCCAACAAACAAATAAGGTGAAATTATGCATTAGCAGACCAACAGTGGTGATCGAGCCACGTGGTGGAATTGTGGAATTGTGGTGACATGGTAGAGATATGATCATTGATCATTGAAGAGATCAGTTACCAGATAGAAGGTAACTAAACTATCCTTTAGATCCCTTGAAAGACTATGTGTTAGTATCTTTGGTGGACGATTGATAGCCCTTCAACCAAACTGGACTCGCAAGTAAGGGAAGCGGGGATGTGTTGGAGGAGAATCTCGATGCTCGGTGCCCCGTTAAAACAGATCGAGAAAAAAATTTGAAATACATGGTTAAATTTTATGGGCGTCTTAGTTGTCTGGTTTTCCCAATGTCCTAGTGGTCCCAGTGACCCGTTGGTCGGTTGACAAAATTTCAACCAGAAAGGAAGTTAAGTGTCATTTAATAGAAACTTAACAGTGGAGAATTTAAGTCAATTGATAGATGCATTAAAAATATGGTTTTATGGGGCTTAACTCTCAGGTTAGAGGATCGAAACCCACAATTAGATTTGGTCTTCATCACCTGATATCATCTATTCCCATTGAATGGAATAGCTACTCAAAAAAGGTCATTATGGAATTATTTCCCAACTCCATTCCATTCAAGTTGTTAAGACACCCTATATGCTTCATGACCTACAATCTATACTCTCTTAACACCAATGTATTTTTAAAACCCCTTGTGGACTTCCCCCTCCCCATGGTGTCCATGATCATTCAATTCCTCTAGTATGGGGTCGTCTCCCTCCCAATGTTTTCCCTTATCATCATCATTTTTCCTAAAAAAAATGGAATTAAGAAAATTATTCAATAGTTTCTAGAAGTGGGTGTTATTTTTCCTAGTACCATCCCCTACTCTTCCCCTGTAGTCATGGTACTCAAGAAAGAGGGCACTTGGCACACGTGTCTTTATTTTCGATCCCTCAACAAACTCACAATAAAAAAAAGATCACATTCATGTCATTGATGAGCTACTGGATGAATTGAGTGGTGCTCAGTACTTTACCAAACTTGATCTTCATTCTAGATACCAACAGATATGTATGAAAGAGGAAGACATTCCCAAGGTTGCATTTAGAAATCACGAGGGTCATTATAAGTTCTTGGTCATGCCCTTTGGCCTATGTAATTCCCCCTCCACTTTTCAAAGTTTCGCGAATGATGTCTTATATCCTTTCCTCCATCATTGTGCCTTATTTTCATTTGATGATATTCTCATCTATAGTAAAACTAGGAAGCCCATGTTTCCCATGTGGATCAAGTTCTACATATACTATCTAAGCACAAAGTTTTTATCAAACATTATAATTGTGATTTTGGAGACTTTGACGTTGAGTATCTGTTTCATATCGTTAGAAAGGATGGTGTACGACTGGATATTAAGAAAAAATTATCTATGAAGGATAGGCCTCACCCTAAAATGCTTAAAATATTATGCATTTTCCTAGGTTTAACAGGATATTATCGTAAGTTTGTTCAGAACTATGGAAAAATTGCAGCTCATATCACTACTCTCTTAAAAATAATGCTTTCGGTTGAAATCCAGTAGCCATTCAATCCTTCCACACCCTAAAAGAAGCTATGTGCATGACTCTTGTCCTGGGACTACCAGACTTCACCAAGACTTGTGTCCTAGAATGTGATGCTTCTGGGAAATAAATTGGGGTTGTCCTCATGCAAGATGGTACTAGAATGTGATGCTTCTGGGAAATAAATTGGGGTTGTCTTCATGTGTTTCCAATATTTAGGAGGTCAATAACACTCTTACAATATGTGTAGTCATTTTTCATACCCTCAAAGAAAATTTGGCCATGGCACATAATTGCACGAAACAACAAGTATATTAGGGTCGCTCAGAAAGTCAATTTTCTTAAGGGGACCACGTGTTTCTTCGTCTGCAACCTTATAAGAAAACTTCACTCAAATTTGAACACTGTCAAAAAATCGCTCTCAAGTTTTATGGTCCTTATACAATTCTCAAGCGAGTGGGGCCCATGGCCTGCTAGTTAATTCTTCCCAGCCACTCTAATATCCATCATGTTTTTCATGTCTCATTCTTAAAGAAAGTGATTGGAACGAAGTACCAGACTTAAGCCAATATCCCTTATTTGGATAAAGAAGGATCCATTTGGTTGCAACCACAAGTAGTCTTAGACCAGCGTGATTATCGTCTCTATTAGCGCACCGTCAAGGAAGCTTTAGTTCAATGGAAGGATACACGACCATAAGATGTCACTTTGGAGTTGGCTAACATTCTGTGAAAAATTCTCTATCTCAAGCCTTGAGGACAAGCTTGTTTTTAGGGGAGGGGGGCATGTTAGGGACCTAACCTCCCTAACCCCTCACATAGGTAGAATAATATGTTTTCTATGTAATAAAGGCCGACATTAGTAAATAAGTCCTATATAATAATCTAAACAAACCTAACGTAAGAAGACTTAATAGAATCTTATGCTTCTAGAAAGATATTCCTCTCGAATGTTATTTAGAAGATAAAATTAGCATAAATAAGAGTTGAATGCATGGAAAACTTTTTGTCTTAAGAATTATTGTAATAAAGCTCTTCTTTGTTGGAGGTTTCCCCCTCGAAAAGACAAATGAACTTGACTTTCTATCAATAAAGATATTATTGTTGGTGTTATTTTTCTCTATATTTTGTTGTTTCGTTGATATCATAACATTTATATTTATGCTTTATATAATACATCTGATACCTTACAAAAATATAATCAAAATAATCAAAATTAAAAAGAAGTGAAATTAAATTAAATAATCATTGTTTTGAAGAAGTATACATTAAATTTAAATTTAAATTTTACTTTGTGTGAAAGTAAAGTATAATAAAGATGCTAGTGAGCATCATTAATGGAAAACCATAACATCTAAATATACAAAATAATGTTGAGTTATCCCTTCATAATAATATCTATTTTTTTTATTATTGTTAATCTCAAAGTGCACTTGTTGCATAGCATGGTTTTCATTGTGGTAATATCGTTCCTTAGCCCTTAATCATTTTAGTGATTCAATAATATTATTTTTTTAGTAAACATTTTTGTGTACTTCATTATTACATGCTTTATTTGTTTCAAATTTTACAAGTGATTTGATTCATTTTAATGATATTTATTATAGTTTATAATCATTTTAGTTATAGTTTTCAATTTAGGTAAGTTTTAGTTTTAGGGTGTTCTTTAAAATGTTGTGGATATTTCACTTGAACAGTGAATCTCATAATGTTCTGAAATATTTTATTATGTAAGATTATTTTTCTTAAATCTCAGATTTATTAGTACTAGCTTATTGTTCAAATTTATTAAAATAACTTAATATGAAAATGAAAGAACAAACAAATGAATATAAGATGTTTCTTACAATGTTCATGTTGACCTCCAATTACAAATTTTTTCTTAATATATTTACAACACATTCTTATACTTTATTGTGTTGATTCAAAATCTTTTAAAAAACATGAACATGTGCCATACCAAAAAGCTATGAGTATTTGCAAACAAAAATAAACACAACAATTTACCTATATAAAATCTCTCTTCTATCATTTTTCTTATTTTTCTTCACACCACCCTTTCATTACTACACACCACTCTTTCATTACGCCATTCTCATTCTTCTCCTTAGAAAATATCTAATTATATTTTTTTCTTTCCATATATATATTTTTATTTATCAATATATTACCATTAAAAAAAATTATCTCACTTTAAAGTATCAACATCTCACTATACCAATAATGTTTTTCTAACAATTTCCAACTTTATGTATTTGGAACATATAAACAATGTTTTTTCTAATAATTTCAAATTTTATATATTTGAAACATATAACAGTGACCATCGAAGTTTCTTTCTACTGAGAGAGACAAACGGAAACGAAAGACGTTGAGATCGATTTGGGAAATAAGAAGGTAATTACAGACCGGGAAATTGTAAGGCAATTCAACATAAATGAATATATTTACATGGTGAGCAATATACAGCCTGTTACGCAGTATTTAATGCTGCGGTAGGTGGTATATACATCTTCAGATATATCTTGGCATATATATTAAGGTGGTCTGATGGTGTATATACTTGACCTAAGTGGGCATCAGGGCCAAGAAATAGGAAGAGATTTCTTCGATACAAGGAAAATTGTATCTAATGTTCTTCCAAACTTGTGAGTTGTCTTTAACGTCCTCCCAAATTGTTAAGGGCTAAGGTTGTAATTGGATACCAACATGAATATTGTAAGAAACATGATCCATTTGGGGTTTTGTGTTCAATTGGTCAATTTGGTGATGATCTATGTGACAACAGTGTTGATAGGGATTCTTAGTGCTTATCATATGATAGGATTCTTAGTTCTTAGCATATATTGGTATCACATTATTATTTGTGTTATGTACACATAGAAGATTATTATTGTGATTTTTTTGTGGTGATTCCTTTTGGTTTCTTATTCTCATGGTTAGTTTAGATCTTGTCTCCAAGTAGATCTATAGTATGGGGCATATGGCAAGCCATAAATTCAAATTTGTTTGATGATAAATTTACTCCAATAACTTATTTGATGATAGATTTATTCCAATAGATCAATATGTTATTAAGAGAACTTTCATTAGAAAGATATTTAAGTAGACAAAGGTTGAGAAGCCTCATAAACCTATCACACTTGAATATATTAACATAATAGGGGCATGGGGATATTTTTAGATGGATCAACAACTTTATGGGGAAAGGGGAATCATATGTCTTAAGGACTCTCATAAGGATATTAACATAACAGGGGCATGGGGATATTTTCAGATGGATCAACAACTTTATGGGGAAAGGGGAATCATATGTCTTAAGGACTCTCATAAGGATATTAACATAATAGAGGCATGGGGATATTTTGATCGGGCTATCAGGACTGAACAACAAGTTTATGGGGAAGGGGGAATCATATCTCTTAAAGACTCTCATGTTATAAAATTTTAATTTGGTTTGGGCAGGGGATCAAATAAGTTTGCAAGGGATTAAATAAGTTTGCAGAGCTCGTGGATTTGAAGCTAGACCTTATGATTCCAGCTAAAGAAGGCCTTCAAAAATAAAAATATTTGGGGATTCTCAATTAATGATTAAATGGATGTAGGGTTTAAACATAATGGATAATTTTATATTGACTCCTATATGTGATAAAATAAGAATTATTGAAACAACTTTTACCTCGATATCATATTATAGATACATCGTATCTATAGAGAAAAAAATATGATTTGAGATGGTTTATCAAAAGGAGGACTTACTATGGACACAAGGAAAGGAAATAGACTATTAGAGAGGGGTTAATGGGAGAAGTTCTAACTATCTCCATCATTACTTTTACTAGTATTTCAATAATGTTGTTTTTAATTTTTGATACATAAAATGATTATGGATAGGGGAACAACAAATATGTTTAGACAAATAATTTGTACTTATATTTTTTTGAATAATGTTTACTACATTAAAGACTAGAAGCATAATATGATTATGTATTTCATATGAGAATAGGATGTGGGTAGAGGATTGATATATATGGATATTGTTACTATTCTTAGTTTACCAGGAAACATTTCATTTTTGATGAGGAAATAGTATTTTTATGGAATTTTGGAATCAAGGCTTTCTTATAGAATATAGAAATTCTATAATAACATCTCATAATGTAATTTCATTTTTATAATAAAATTATTATTTTTTTCCAAAAAAATATAAAAAAAACTAGGCATATCCTTATGCAATATAATGATAAATCTAGTGAGTAGAAAGGATCTCATATTTAAATGAGAGTCATGCTTTAAAATTTAAAGATGGATTGGGTATGGAAACCAATAATTTTATTGAATTGGTGGCCTTAAAGATTCTCCTAATGTTGGTGGCTAAAAAAGTGTTACAAAAATTCATTTTTTTGGTGACACACTTGTGGTGACTAATTAGATGTCAATAATTTTATTGAATTGGTGGCCTTAAAGATTCTCCTAATGTTGGTGGCTAAAAAAGTGTTACAAAAATTCATTTTTTTGGTGACACACTTGTGGTGACTAATTAGATGTAGGGGATAATGTTCTTAGAAATTTTTATATACAGACTCGTTTTTTTTAAGTGTAGAATTATAAATATGTTTTTAATTTTATTTCCTTTTGTCATGTATATAGAAAAAGGAACAAAATTGTGGATGGATTGTGAAATAATGGTTTGTTATTAGAGCCAGGCTCTTGGCATATTTGGGAGGATTTGGAGAGCCATTCCTCTAAATACATCTTCATCTTCCTAGTTTTTAGTTTGCTTTTTATGATTGGGGTGTTCTAGTTGGAGGCACCTACTGGCTTATTTGCTATGGTCATTATGGATCTGCTTCATATATATATATATAACTAATGGAACATGCTAAACATCCAATTCTCATCATTTTTTTTGAGATATGTCTCAGGTTGATTATGTTGGATCACTATATTAAAATAAAAATTTTAAATGTTTTTTGGAAATGAGATATTTTATGTAATAAATATGTTTTAAATGGGTTTTCTTAAAAAAAAAAAATATCCACATATATTTACAAAATGTAATTTTCTTTTCTGATAAATAAAATTATTATTTTGTTTTATTTTTAAATATTTTAACAAATTAACATAAAATAAAATCTAATATAGAAAAATTTCTAAAATTTTATATTCTCGTTATTTAAAATTTAACTTTCTTTATTTAAAAAAAGGTTCCCTCTTCCTCTTGATATGAGAGATGAAACTTGAATAACATGATTATAAATTGTATGGCATTTTAAAATTTGTATTCTTTTGACTACTTTTATGTGTATGAATGGACACCTAACATCCTTCTCTTGTATTAAGATGTACCTAAAATTAAAATAAAATATTCTCTGAACTTAAATATTATGGAATCTCAAAATTATGTTACATTTAACACTCTTAAATGAGAGTTGCACTTGTGGCAGTATGTATGAACACTATTGCTACTTTATTTAATAATTTTTTTGTGAATGCTTGTAAATAATCATTCTACTCAGAAATAAACTTATTTTTCATACAGAAAGTGAATTAAAAATAGCTTATCTTTTCCTTCTAAATTTAGATAGTCGTTAAAAATGATTATTTTATATTAAATATAGGATACTCATTAAAAAAAATTAATAAAGAATCATACCTATGTTTAAAATATGCATATAAAAATAACAATTAAACTCGGTCAAAATTATCCATATGCGTAACCATGTCATATGTGTAACCATGTAAGTTGAATATACCTATTAAATATCTATAAAATAATAGCAAAATATTTTCAAATATAATAATTTTCATATACATATTTTAATTTAAAAATTATTTATTTTAAATCAATTTTATATTATTTAGAAAATTACATATATAGTTGTATGTTTATTTCTACTCAAAATTACTTCACTGTATATTTAACCATATTCTCCTTCCAGCCTCTTCTCCTTCCAATTGGCCAAGGGGTGAAGACCTAAACCATATTCTCCTTCCAGCAAGCCAAGGAACCCATGTCCATCACCTTCATCACAAAAAACAACTTGACTTATTGAACTCCGCTAAATTAATTATTCTGCCTTTTGAGCCTCTTCAACAAACTAAAATTATTCAATCATATGCCTCCCTCTCACCTCTTTACCACCTCTATGGCCTCACAACTAACATCATTGTTTTCCTTGTGCAGTTTCTTGAAACAATTATTATTGAGAGAAGTGGTATTGCTAGTAGTTTAGTCATTGTTGCAGCTACTTTTACATCTCTTGTTGAAATTACTGTCATTTTCGATGGTTTTCGCAACATCACTCACGTTAAAACCACTAATGGTGTTTCTTAGGATGGTAATTATGATGAAACAATTATGGTTGTTGGTGTCAATGTTGCTACTTGTGTTGAGGTTTAAATCCAATTTGGGCATGACTTGAGTAATCTCTAGAGCCATGGCCATGGGGCTTTCGCATGATTCAATCTTGCATTGTCATCTATGAGGCTTGATCTCATGACATGAATGTATAAAGTGGAAAAAAACACAAAAAAATAAACGATTTGGTAGGAATCGAACATGTGATCTTTGTCTATTATTTTCCCCTCGATTTGTCCTAAACCTTGCATCTCAGAGGTGAACCCTCAGATGTATTGGATTGTGTATCCTCTTTCTTTAAATAAGTTCCACTATAGAGACGATATCCATGCTGTTTGATAAGCTTGAAGATATTATTGAAGATGAGGGCTAATAGATATCAGGTAGATATGTCTTTGAGATCATATACAAATTCTCTTAAGAATATATAATGATTGGGAATGCATATTAATATTTTCAATGCATTTGAACATCAAAAGAATGCAAAATACATGATACACAGTGGCCAAGATTGTTCCTATATTGCACACAAATCTATTTTAGGAGATCAAGTTCACCATTGTAATAGATAATTGCATACATTCGTATATTTTCAGGTATAGAATGAATAATTTAACGACATTAAATTGAAAGTGCAAGACTCATCCTATCACTTTTCTTTGAATTAATTTCACTCTTTGTAGTGCATACTTTACAATGACCAGAATAACACCACCACAAATAAGTGTAGTGAATGCTCTGCAACCATATTTTATCCTTTGTGTGAGAGAGGGAATCATCTTGCCAGAAGTCTAAACTCAAAGGTATATGACTACTTTCATAACTTAAAATAGAGAACTTAGCTAATAAAAGATATTATTCAAAGCAATGTGTTTCACATTAGTTTAAAAGTAAATATTTAAGTTACTTATTTGATTAGATAAGCAAGAATTAAATTTCATACACCTGTTGAATTGCAAATTTTGTTATTGGTTTTGTATCCCTTTCTCCTTGATAGTCTAATGGGGGATTTCCAGAAGTAAGTACCTTAATGGTTGGAAATCCCTTGATTCCATATTCTTGTTTGGAACAGAAACAAAATGAATTAACCAAAATTTAACCTAAACATAATTTAGCAAGGAGTAGGAATAAAAAATAATCTACCTACAAATTGTCCATTACAACTCCATATGCAACAAGTTAATAAACAAGTACAAATTAGTTAGTTGATTTCACATGCATTAATAGAGACTCACAAAGAAGAACAAATGATTTCAACCTTTGATTGAATCATATCTTAGCAACATATTTGTTTAATAGGAAAATAAAAACAGGCCTTTGTTCCCATAGGAACACTCATCTCACTCTTGGAATTCATAATAGTTACCAACTACGCTGATGAATGTACTTACTTGGGGACCAAACTATTTACCACATGAAATCATTATCAATATCCTTTTGGGAACGAATGTCCTAGCGTTGCAAATGAAGAATGGAAATAAAGTGGGGGATCGTAAACTAGCTAACATGTTTCCTTTTGGGATAAAACAGTTTTGCATAGAAATATATATAAGAATGATGCATTGCATCAAATAATTTAGAGTATCATAGATTTGAGTTAGGAGTTGTTGGAAATTAAAGAAAAAATATATATAATTGATGTCATGTATTGAACCTACCAAATGCATATGCGTATAAAAAAACATAAACAAAACAAAAAACACCTCGTTAGAAGCTAAATAAAAAAAAAAAAATCATTTAGCTATGGGCATATATGGGAATGAGTACATGTTGTATGTGCAAATGAGTTATATAAATATATATGTGGTATAAATTACATAGGCATTTTGTCATAGAAATGAATAAACTCATGTGAAATAATATATGGTCAAGAGTGTCTTTCAAGGGCATTGAGGGAATCCAATAATTCTGATTTTATTTTTTCATATTGACATATATGGAATTTCGAGAATTTTTTAACCAAGATACATAAACCAAACAACATTGTGTTTGGTTATGAATTGTGTCCCATCTAAAGGGAATATATTGGCTAATACTATATGGGATTCTTGAGAATTGTGTGAGTCATGGCTACACCATTGTCCAGAAAAGTCAAGGTTGCAAGGTCTAGTCTCACTGGTTGAAGGAAAAAAAAATTGTTATCAACATCTCCCATTTCAAGTTAAATTTTGTTAAGCATCTAGGTTGGATTGGTCTTCGACCATGCAAGCTTCATGATGGAGGAAGATGCAAGTTGTGTGGTAGAAAAAATGTTGGACATGTGAAGGGGTTTAAGGATAAGTTTTGTTGTTAGTGTGTGGTATGTGCCCTTCTCTATAGTAATGTCCTTCAATGGTGAGTAATTGTGACTCTAGCTTCGATGTCATTAACTTCATGGCACATCCTTTTCAATTATGGCTATTGAAGTCACTCTCTTTCCATGCAAATTATCACACGAAGAATATTTCCTTCACCCAAAAAACTAACCTTAGTAGTCAAAGAGAATGCGAAGAGTAAATAAAATATTTCAATCAATATAATAATACTAATTATCATATATTTTTGTTTGTTTACCAAATTCCAGCAAAGTGATAGTAATACAAATAAACAAAAAAGAATAGTAAACTTTCCCTAGCCTTAGTAACCTCCTATTTATATAGCCTTAGTAACCTCCCATTTATATAACATGATACAAAAGCACTAAGAGCTTAAAATAAATAGGCCAACGAGGAACCCTAATGTCCATTCTTCATTAATTTTGTTTAATGATCATTAATTTTGTTTAATGATACAAGATTGAAATTGAGATAAATTCCAACTTCACTATGTTTATTATAATTTAGTCATGTAAGTGTATATCAATGAATTAGCATACTTACTATAGACACCTCTTAACGACAATTCTTTAAAAAAACATGATCATGAATATGAAAAATTGAATACAATTTGGACACATTAAGAGTTTATGTGAGTTTACCAATGATGGTTAAAATAAAATGTTGCATGCTAACATATCTGCAACACCTAACACTTGTCTTATTTTATCTTACCAATGAGAAATATAATAAGCAATTGCATGCATTCATAATTATTTACATTTGATTATCCCTTTATACAAAGAGAGTAATGATGTGTATGCAGACAATTAATTATACAAATTTTATCTTACCAATGAGAAATATAATAAGCAATTGCATGCATTCATAATTATTTACATTTGATTATCCCTTTATACAAAGAGAGTAATGATGTGTATGCAGACAATTAATTATACAAATAGAGTAATAATGTGTATGCAGACAATTAATACATTAATGATGTGTAATTGGAAAAATATTCACAAGATATTCCCTTTTTACATAAAAACTATTAAATCACTTAAACAAGCAAGTCTGCATAGCAACATTACCCGTTGTGATTGCAAGATAGATGCTATAAAGAATTTTCCTATGAGATTAGACCAATGAAGTTTGAAATTCTTAGACCAATTCAAAATGTATAGATATATTAAAATACAACTAAATGTGACTATACCATGTAATGTAACTTTCCTAGGTTTTAATTTCTCTAAGTATCTCACTATTTTATTATCGACATGTTTCAATAAAAAGTGTATTCACCACAATATCATTGCAAAACAATAAGTCAATATAGAAGCTAACCAGATTTCATGACAATATTAAAAGCACTAACAAGGATTCCCCGCAATATTAATGAGTTGTCGACTACTTTGTGGCTTGCTTCATCTACATCCCTTGGGCATGTTTCCTTCTTCTGCAACCGAGCGTCCTACTTCATGGCTTTCCTCAACCACGTGTCATGCTTCAACAATCAAGTGTCCAGCTTCAAGGATCTGTCACGGCTTCTTTTCTCTCATAATTCCATTTTCATCACATTTGAGTTTCATGAGTACCATTTGAATACCTTAAACTTGAGCTTGATCTTGCATTTAGCATCAAAATTAGTAGTCACAAAATATTTTTTGGTACCAGAAATCACAACAAAGACTCCATTACACTTGATGTCTCATTCCATATGTCTACAACAAATGAGTTTGTTGAGTTTGTTGTGGAGCACTTTCTTGCATATGAGGAGATGTCTCGTAGTCCTATTCTTCAAGTTCTGTAAAAGGTGTTGTATCCCTAGTGCATTGTTCTTCATGTTCTATTACAGTCTAGGAAATGTATTTCTTATATGTACATCATTGGTATCTTAGCTTATGTTCTTTCTTGAAATTTGAATGTTAGGGTCTTTTTGATTAACGATAATCCTCTTTCATTGCCAAATTCATCTAGATGAACATATAAGAGTTTACCCTACAACCTACTCTACCTATGAACTAATGTCTTGGTTAGAATTACTATTCATTATTTTTTTTCAAAATTGTCAACATTTACGAAAAATCATTAATTTTCACTGACTTAAAAATATAATAAATAGTTATTTCCACATAATCATTGTAAAATATATTATCAATATTTATTGTATTTTAATTTTTTTTTAATAATCAAATATTTTAGTTTTTTTTTAATAATCAAAATTAATTGAGTGAATAATCAAATTTAACAAAATTAAATTATTATATCCACATTGTCGATACTAAGGATTAACTTGTGATTGGTGGAACTACCTACCCAAAGCATGTGGTTAACATATTATTACTACTCACTATTATTCTTTCAAAATTATCAAAATTTATGAAATCAACCATCAATTTGGAACAAATTAAAAGTTTAATGAACAATTATTTCCACATCATACATGTAATTTATATTATTAATATTTATTATTTTTTAGTTTATTTTAACTTATTAATTGATTCAATAATCAAATTTGACAAAAATAAATTGTTTGTTGAATTATTATATCCACATCACTAACACAAAGGGTTAACTCTTGACTAGTGGAACCATTCACCCAAAGCATGAGGTCAACAATGAGGCCTAATCAAACAATCAAACCTATGATATTTTGACAAATTCAACAATCAAATTTGACCAAATTAACATTATCTATCTAAACTAGATCATTAATATTTGTCAAATCATTTTTCTCACCTTGAATAAAATCCCTCACAAAAATTTGAACGTTGTAAAAATGCAATTTGTTAGAATTGATGTGTGTGTTAGAGTATTTTGAAACATTTGTTGGTTTCTTTCACTAGTAACTAATACTTAGATGCCTATTTACAGTTGTATGTGCAAAACAAGGGTCACGACCATGCTAGAAAATCCACAGTAGGGTGACCTTGAGAATGCTCAACTTCCCTAAAAAAATGTCACTTTTTCAAATCATTGATATATGATTGGAACAATGTCTCCAAGGAATGGAACCTCTTGATGCTAATCATGATCATATTCCCATAATAGAGGTCATAGCTCTTCTCAATTGATGGCATTATAGATGACATCAAAGTTTGTTGGTGTTGGAACTCGCATGCTCCAACCCAAATCCAAGGGTTGATCCTAGAATGAGGGAGTTTTCATAGATACTATCTTGCACCATATCTCCACCATACATAGATCTCCCTTTAATTGATTGTTCGTATGGTCTCATTTTCCCCACGATATCCATTCAACCACAGCTCCACTCACTAGTAGAAAGGATTAATGTTCTTCATGGATGCCTCACTGCCATCATCTGATCCAAATCGGCACGGAAACATGGGGAGATTTACAATAGATTTCCAAATCATTCCACATATCCTTTCTTATTGATCACTCATAACAGTCTGCTCCATGGTCATCCAATGATGTGATCATCACCATTCATCCAAATAACATGTGGTTATCCATCCACAAATGGTGATTTACTTCCACATTTTCTTCGTCCTACACCACCCTTTGGATTTGAGCCACATTGGTATTGTATAACTAATTCTTTGGTCATCTATCTCATATAGTTCCCAATTTAATTTGAATTCCAGTGGTTTTTGTGAGGGAAATATAGATAATATCCATGTCATTTGAATCTTACAACAACAATAGAACCATCTCTATAGAAACCAAACTTCCATTCACAATGCAAGCTCCCTTGTGAGGCCAATTTTCCATGGAGATCCAAGACCCCTGGAAGAAAAAATAGGTCTAGTTCGATACCTTTGATACCCCAAAGGAAGTTGCGGGTGCTTATGATACCAAAGTTAGAGCCTTGAGAGGTTCCACACCAAACAATTATTTTTCTACCTCTTTGGATAACCAAAGCTCCAACTAAAATAGAATTTTGGACTCATGGGTGAGTCCTAAGAATTGTTGTCATTTCTCGATTCATCTTGTTCGAATTCCTTATGGAGGAATTTTTACAACACCAACCACTTGGACATGGTAGGGGTGGTGACACTAGCATTAGGAACCCCGACTTCAAAGAGGTTGTCACTACGTAAAGGACAATTTACGTTGAAACCCTTCATTTACCTCTCACTTCAAATAAACATATTACATATTAATGCCCTTCCAAGCTTTACTCAACCTCCATTGGTGTACTGCTAGGCATAACTACCCATAGAGTGACAAACTAGGCAATGCAACTATGTACTTTTTGGCACTCACTTTGATAGTAGTTGAGTCCTTCCGCACTAGCCATTGGAAATCTCCAACCAATCTTGTGCCACATGAAGAGCTTGGATCTACTTTATCACGTGGACAACAAACCCCCAATATTAAATTTTATTACACTCTATTTGTCATCAATCACTCACAAATAAGATCTAATGATCCTCAAAATCTTGTCATCCCTTCCTGAAGGAACCTTCGATCTACTCTCTATCATATTCATGCTATATTCACCTCCTATACTTCCACGTCCACACACAAAAAACTTGTATCAAACAAAAAAATTACCAACAACACAAATAAACCATGATCAACCAACTATTTCATGTTAAAAACACCCCACATATACCATTAATATCAGTTAATGAACATTGAAAGGTTCAATTAAATGATCTTTCAAACATGATGACATTGTCTTTGGGATTAGACCATGGTCCACTATGGGGTTACCCCTAGCAAAGGTGTCAAGGAATGCCACTCTAAGAGTGTCCTTAGAGACTCAAAAAAATTAGAGGAGATGGGGATTGGGGGACCCATTATCACTTTCGATCCCAAGCAAACCCTAATTAATGAAATTAAGATGAGATACTTCATAGGTCATGAGAATGCAATTGTGATCTTCGACAAAGAAACCATCCCAACCTACTCCTACACCAAAGACATGATTATCTCAATTGGTTACAACAAATAAGCCTCCTTCAAGATAGTAATTGGATGCTTTCACCCAAGGTAAATTAACTACTTATTTACATCATTGTTAATATTACATATGAATTGAAATTGGTCACTTTTGTTATATTTTTATTTGATCAAAGATACTACATAAACTTTTTTTTTTTTGGTTTTTTTTTTTTTAATTTTTGTGGCGTTAAGAATTTTTTAGGAAGATTTATGGTGATCAAGCACACAATTCCAAGAGAGTTCCTAATCTGAATCAATCTTGAGTTAAAATAGAAACAAACCCAAAAAAGAAGTGGAATGAATCCCCTTAAAAAAAGCACTATTGGACTGAACATAAAAAGAATAATAGCTAATAAAAAAAGGTGTTGAACAACTATTAAATGAGAAGATACAAAGAATTTGAAGGAGAAAGAAAACATGTTCAAGCTTCACCTATCACCCATATTTGACATGGCAATAGAAAGATTATTTAAAAAAAATGCATTAATTTAATGTTTGCCCCTAACTATTTCCTCCAAAATTAATGGACATGGGTGTATATTGTAGATTAATGTTACACTTGGATGACAAGCAACATAATAGCTATTAATTATTCAACAATAAATTACATTACAAACTTCTATAACTCATTTAAATTTAATGAATGTTTCTCCTTTGTATTTGCTCCTCTAACATGTCCATTACTTTGTTTAAACATATATTCTTATTTTCTTAGATGCTTGATGTTCAAATAGAAAATACAATGGGAGAGAGACAATGAGAACAATGACTACACCATTCCCATCACCATGTATTTCCAAGCATCAACTATGTATTGTCTTTCTCTATATTTTGCTAACTTCATTTATTTTAGAATGTTGTTTTTATTGTTTTTATTATGCAAAGGCCTAACAAAAATATAGTTTAAATAGTTTAAGATTAGCAGAACAAAATTTCAAATAACTCAATGAGTTTTGAAAGTATGCATTTTACAACATTCCAATCCTCAACAAGTTTAAAAATAAAACATGTGTACATCTTCACTTTATAATGATGTATTTTTTGCACTTCGAAAAACAACAATTACTCATTTAAAATACAGTCCAAAAATTATCGAAAACTTTACCTTTTTGCGCTTTTAGGGGTAATTGCAATATTGACAAAGCTGACTGACTATTTCCATACCGTTGATCACCGTGCAGATCTTAAAGATGTTGAAGTGAGCCATCCGCTTGACCGGCTTGAGTTAATATTCAACAACCAACAAACTAATATTCAACACCCATATCCAATAGTTGAATAGTGTTAAGACTTAAATGATCTCAACACACTGGGAAGAAAGTCCCAAAAAAATCATCATCAATATTTTAATTAACACTCAACAACTTTATTGAATAATTTCACTAATCATATTTTAATCATATTTATTAACTTTATTGAATAATTAAAAATATGTGAAATTAAGATAAATAATAATTGATTTTCAAGACTATATATTAATTTTTTTTTTATTTTTACTTAAAAATAGAATATAATAAATATGATAATAAGAGTCACTAATGAAAACACATAACATCTAAATATACAAAATTAAAATTAAAATAAATAATAATTGATTTTCAAAACTATACATTAATTTTTTTTACTTAAAAATAGAATATAATAAAAAAGGTAGTGAGAATCATTAATGAAAACACATAACATCTAAATCATTATGAAGTTAGTCTCAAATTATATGTTTGAGGTAACATGGCTTTTCATAGTGGTATTACGAATCCTTAACCCTTAACAATTTTGGTAATGTAATCAAATTACTTTTTAGCACACATTTTTGTATACTTATTGTTACATACATTATAAAGTTTGTCCTCTCATAGAGTGAGTTGACTCATTCTTAAGTTTTTCCATGTCAAAGAGTAAAAGAGGAGTAAAAGAGTGAGTTGACTCATTCTTATGATCTTTTGAGCTTTATTATAATCATTTTAGTCATAGTTTTTGATTCAATTTCAAAGATCCAAGCTAGATTAGTTAGTGATAACCACCTTGTTTTTTCATATCTCAAAAGAATGATTTTTTCTAAACATGGACCAATCCTAAATAATTATTACAATCCTAATTTTAGTACTTAGTATATGGAATAACCTTTGTCAATATGCATTTCGACTTAATTTAACATATTTTTAATGTTATATATTTAATGATTAAAAAACATTATTAATGATTTTAATTAGAAAATCAATAATTATATCCTATATTATTTGTCAAGGATTTTTAAATTTAAACCAAATTTACTCAAAATCAATTTCATATAATTTATAGCTTATAAAAAAGTATATGTATTTAATTGATAAGAATAATGTGTTAGAACTTCCTCAGATGGGGTGCCTGCAAGTTCTCATGATAAGATGGTGGCCCGATCAGGAAGGGCCCCTACCCAAGACACCAAATGGTTGTGGGCTTTCAACAGCTTCCTCAACCCGTCCCTTCAATGATCATTATGGATGATATTCTCAAACACGATGGCGTCCTTTCAAGATTGAGTAGGCTGGAAGCAAATAATGCACAGGTGTGGGAAGAGGATCGACCCATTCATTCTCAGCATTCTCATGACGATTATGAAGCAATCTCTGCACCCTGATTTAGAAATGATATATGAACCAAAGGTGGGAAGCGTCATTTGGTTGATGACCAAAATCCTCAACACAATAAAGAGGAAGCGCCCACGACTTCTAATCATCCCACCCCTCATGATTAGCATGACCAAGGACGTCGGTGTTGATAACTCAAGGGGACTCACTCTGGAAATGGGATCATTAAATTTGGGTTGTGAAGGTTTAAACCAAGTTCATTGTTATATGGTTTTTCTTTGGTTTATTGTCCATTCCCTCTCTATTATACTATTCAACTTTGGTATATTGTTCAATCCCTCTTTGTTCTTGATTATTCGATCGACCTAGCTCTCCCCTTTGACAGTATTCCCATGACTCCCAGAGGTAGAAAACCATGGTTTCACTCTGTGGAGCCCTCCTAAGCAACGAAACCTACCATTGATGATGCTAAATTTTATGAAGACTTTGTCTTGGAGGAATACATATCTAGAATATGGGAACTTGAAGATGTGATTCGCCAAATTAGGGAGTTCCAAGAGGATGAAGATGTGGAGTCTCAAGTTGGGGGTTTCATTCTGAATTTGGGGTGTACCCAGACCATAAATTCGAAGTTCTATCACACCCTATAACTTTATTAGCACATCAAAACCTTGGTGGCCATTGGTATGTTTCCCAAGGAGCGGGATTTTTGTCAATTGAAAAGCCGACGGGGATCTTTGGAGATACAAAATTTCTACTTGATCAAGGTGGTCACCTGTATTGCTAAATGACAAGGATACACCTTTGTTCCCCTTGCACATAATTATGCAGGTCCTAAAACATCGGTTGTGATAGCTCAATGAAGAACTGGGGATCCCACCAACACCCAGGTTTTGCATGACAAATGATGTTTGTCACTTTGTTATTCAATTTTTATTATGTTGTCTAGGTTTTTTATCTATAATAAAGTGTATGTATAAACATGAACTGAATAGGAATTATAGTCTTAGACCTCTGACTCAACTACTACATGATAAGACCTGGTTTCCCCTCTGAGATAGGAAATATTTTTTTATTTTTTGTAATATTTTTCCCAAAGAACTATCACAGTCCCTTTGGTCCTGGAACAATATGGCTTCATATGTATGCTTATATGTAAATTGTTTCCATATATAATATAGAAACTTACTTGAAAAAAATTCCTGGAACTTCAAGAATTAAAGTCATAGTTTGTCCACATCAAAGTGGACATATTACAAGTTCATGGTTTAGAACATTATGATAACTTGTGGTATGTTATATTTTTTATTTCAATTTTTAATAGAAAAAACATTTTTTTTAATTATAATTATTTTGAGATTAACCATGCATAACCAATATTTCCACAATTACTAATCAATAGCTTTTCATGGGTATATCATTTTCTACATTATGCTTTCTAATAATAATAAAACAATTATTACCAATTTAAATACCAAATGTCAATTAACTAATATCATCATAATTATTAACGTTGCATGGAAGATAACATGGAACTTACCTTCATTAGGGATGAGACATGATATCATCAACACTGTGAAGTGCCCATTAACACTGTGAAGTGTTATTCTCCACACATGTTCACAACCATGTTTGACAACTTGTATCCTCACCAATCATGTGTTAAAGGGTTCCATTGTTGGACAGCATAAAAGTTCGAGTATTTACCACCTCTAACGTTTAAACCCATAGGTTAGTTGCTTAAAGTACCCATTCATTTAGATAGTGTAAAGTTCATTTTTCAAATGTATAAAAATATTTGAATTCTTAATCCACATTATGTATTTGAATTTTTGTTCTCCATGCATCATGGAAACTTGGTTTAGGTCCCCACACAAATCATGATCTTATGAATCATTGTTTTCTTTTAAGATTGGAAGTGATCACTCCTCATCATAAAATGCATCAGATATTTCTTGAATTTCCAAACCTGGATTGAATTGTTTAACATTACTTAAGGTTTACTGACTAGGAACATATTTATTTCAATAATTTAAAAAGAGTAGTAATAGATTTAAAAAGACCCACTATATCTATCATCATTGTTGTTGATAGTGCTATTATTTTTTTATAAAAGACGTGAGAAACAAAATGGTGTAGTGGAAATGGATTTCCCAAGGATGAGGAGAATTGAATAAGATTGATTCAATACAATGTAATGAAATGTTGATTCCTTCCCTTTCTTTCTCTATTGAAATTTCAATAGAAATCATTTCTCCTTTGAGGTTAAAGATGGATGCCATAAGGGTATTTGAACAATATGTCTCGTACATTAGTTATAGGAGCCACATTCCTCCATTCTATGTGTCATGAATAGGCTCACAAAGTAGCATATACCCCTTTTACATTTGGGTAGATTTCTTCTCTATACTAAATACTTGGCATGAATTTTCCATGTGATGATTGCATCAATAAGAACATCATAAATTTAGAGAGCACACCTTGGAAATATTCTCGATATGACAAGTGCTTGATGAGAAGAAAAAGAACTCAATGAAATGTTTCTTTGGGTGAACTTCACCCATTTACAACTCATGATAAGATAGAGAAAATCAATGGAACTAATGTTGGTGGGTATTTGTCACAAGGTTGAGAAAAAACTCTTTAACTCAATGGTTCTGGATTGAGCCACAAACAAATGGTTAAAGTATCTAAAAGTAAAACCCTAGATATATGCACATACATTAAACCCTAGTTCATACAAGAAGTAAAAACCAGATGCATAAAATAAATCCTAGTTAATATGAACAAGGAAGTAAATAATGTGAAATTTCCATTAACTCAATGAAAAGGAAAATTAACAACGCCTATTACTGGATGCACTTTGTTGAAGGAAAATGGATTCCAAAGCCCTTTGTGGGGATAGTTCCTTTGCTTCTTTCGTTTTCTTTCAACTCCAAACTTGGTTAACAAAGAAGGTAAAGAAGCTAGAATATGGAATCAATAGAAAGAGGTCCTCGAGATCCTAGTGGTATTCCAATGGCATAACCATAATGGATCGATATGGATGAGCTACCTCGAGTGATTTATTTATAGTTGTATGGTGGAAAACCCTCTTGACATGGTTTTCCTTATAGTGGTTAAAGATGACTAGATCAAAGGTTAAAATTAGCAATTAGGGTTTGACATGGTCCATGTATAACTAATATCCCATTACGATAGTTCGAGTGCATTGATGGGAGTTGGAGAATAGCCAAATTATTGATTTTTATGGGCAGTGTAGATTTTTTGGTTTTATTTGTACCATCCATGTGCACTTAGTATCTACACTAGCCAACTTTGGTCAACTTCAGGTGTTGACTTGGCTAACTTTGACAAGTTTGAGGTCATATGATGGTGAAATGGAGATGAGGATGAGATTTATGCATGTCAAAGCGATGTATTCAAGTATAATTGTTGTAAATGGTCCAAGTGAGAAATTTTAAGGTGATAACATATTTCCTTCTGATGTGTGAGGTTAGAAGAAAATTGTATAACCAAAATACATCAGAGTTTCTTTACCCAAGCAAAGGGAGAATCAAAGAGGGAGTGGAGTGTCCAAAGAAGAAGGAAAACTTGCAGAAGAGTGAAGGAGAAAAAAACTATCAACAACAAACCAAAGAGGTGTGGCGTGTACAAGAACTCAGTAAGGATGAGGTGGGCGTACCCATGTTCATTAAGATATATCCAAATAGTGATACAATGAGGGACCATGGCATAAATGGACTAGGCCAATGACATAAAATAGTGTCACAACACAATATAAGATGTAAGTATGGGGCACCAAATCATAATACGGTGATATAAGTAATCTTATATACAATCCTAGAATCAAGAGGCCAAGAAAAATGTAGAATCATAGTGAAAACTACAATGAATCTGAATAAGTGGGAATTGATGTCCCCTTAGGGGTGGAAAAAAACAAGTAGAGGAGCCCTATTGAATAGGAAAGGGCCTCAAGATCCAACGTGTTAGGAGGGAATATCAAGTTAACACTACAAGGAAAAGACCCTCTAGTAGAGGTTTTTGCAGACGCCCTTATAAAAATAGCCCAAAAAATTGTTTATAGTGGATGATACTAGTGGAGGTGAGCGGGCGGAGGTTTTAGCAGATGTTTTATGGAGGTGATTTTATAAGTACATAACACACTAGTGCGTTTTATACAACAGGTGCATTGGTTCCCTCAAAACTAGCGCACCATAGCAGGGTTATTTCAAATAAAAAAATATTATTTGGTGCGCTATGGAAATAATGACGCATAGGGGTGCACAGTTTCTCTAAACAATTGTGCATCATTGCAGAGTTGTTTTTTTAAATTGTATATACGACGGTGCACTACTTAAATAAGTGCACTAGGATGGACGGTTTCTTCCAAACAATGTTGCACCATGGATAGGTTTTTGAAAAAAATATAAATCAGTGCACTCAGTAAATAAAGATGCATCGGTGCAACTAATTATTTAGCGCACCGTACAAGGGTTAAATAAAAAACAATTATCGGCCATAATATTAATCATACAGAGACGTTAACTATAACGACCTCCTCGTTACGACAACCATTCTAGTTACAGGTGCAAAAAAGTTTTGTGTTTAAGGTGTGTGCGCGCGTGCAGAAGCATCAACACACTTAACTGTACGACGCCACTCGACAACCAACAAGATGCAACCACGATGTTCAGCACAAGAAGACTGAAGGCACACAATGCGTAACTGCAACAATATACGACCATAGGCACAAGGCGCACAACACAAACAATAAGACATTCTGGGGGCGCACAGTAAGAACACAGAGGGAAGAATTCAAGGTGTTAGGGTTACTATTTCTGCACAGGAAAGTAGGGCGTTTAGTCTTATGTCTTCTCGAAAGAAGATTAGACAGGCTCCTGGATGATTGCTCAAGCAGAAACTAGTAACCCGACCCAGAACAAGACGCAAGCAAGACGAACACAACAAGACGACCCCGACGAATCACAGTGACCTCAAGAAATAAACGCCCCTAGACATAAGGCGTACAACTAGCAGTTGTAAGCAGGAAACGACACCAGGTGTTAAGTACAGTACAGTCACATAGGGAAGAATCCAACAGTAGAGTTTACTATTTCTGCACAGAAAAGCAGGGCTTTTAGTCTTATGTCTTCTCGAAAGAAGATTAGATAGGCTCCTGGCCGACTGCTCAGGCAGAAACTAGTAACCTCTGTCAAGTGTGTCGCAAGAGTGGAACCCTGCCTTTAAAGGGCCCGAGACTCTTGATACGGCACTAGATCCTTTACAGAAAATACACTCAGACATATATGCTAAGGCCACATAAGGTGTCTATATCCCACCCAACACAAACAGACCAATCGAAAAAAAAATTTACAACCCAGCGCAACCATAGACGAAAGAGCAACCATGTCTTCTACAGAAGGCGTAAGACAAGGACTCGGATGACGACCAATTAAAATTAATGACCAGGCAATGTCTATGACTCATCCATGATTGAATACTAGCCAAATTCTCCATATTATCTCACCTTGCCTCCCAATTTATCACCATACTTTACAATGACCTTACAAGGGTTAATACTGCGCTTTAAACGCCATCAATAACATTTCAATTTAAACAAATATTAACATTTCAATTGAACAAGTATTAACGTTGCCGTTAACAATATTAACATTGCGCTTAAACATCATCATTAACATTTCAATTTAAGCAAATATCAACCTTGCGAATTTGAACAAGTATTATCATGGCAGTTAAACAAATATTAACATATCGCTTTAAACATCATTATTAACATTCACTTTAAACAAATATTAATATTGCAATTCGAACAAGTATTTACAAGGTAGTTAAACATATATTAACATTGCGCTTTAGACTAGTATTAACCTCTCTATTTAAACAAATATTAATATTGCTTTTAATATTGCATTTTTGCTGCTTTTCATATTTGCCAAAGGAGTCGTCTAACTCAACTCAATGTGCATCTAGTGGCTAGAAATTAGAGGCAATAATCAATGCATGAACTTACCATATAGACTCAATGAACTCACTATACATAAACCTTCCATACAACTCCGTATGCCTAACTTTCCATTTAAATTTGATCAACTCAATAATTAATGCATCGACCTTCCAAAAACTCAATATACATAACCCTTTAGAAATTCAATACAATAAGGCAAAACATCAGTATTCCGGAAYAGACCTTCYAGMTRCAACGTTATTAACCATAAASGRAAAAARAGGGGCATTAGAACCCGACATTGMTTACCACACAAAAGCAGTTAACAAATTTAGTCATTTAATTCCATATTGACTGAAAGGAAATAAGATAATGTTCACTCTGCTTTTACTCCCCGTTTTCTCTAAAATTAATCTCTGTGAGGGATAAGGAAAGGCCATTATTAACTCCATAGCTGTTATATACCAATCAAATGGGTAACCTCGACTTGAAACTCACGAGGTAACATTAATATTAAGGAAAAGGCAATATAAAAATAGCAGATTTAAATGACAATAATAAAAATGACAATACTGAAAATGCCAAATATCAAATATAAAAAGATCATATTTAAATGTAACAATAATTTTAAGAATCGATGTACAGAACTAACATCTTATTACATATTTGGTGGAATTAAAGCTTACCAGGTTAAATTCGCGCGCAGTAACAGGTAACCCAACAAACGCATACCCAAAACGCCCGTGAAATAAATGCCACTGTATGCAATGAAAACACAGACCCCAAAAAGGAAAACGCATCTGTGATATTGCCCAGGAAAGAGGATCGCAGACCGAGAATAAAATGCAGACCATAACCATTTAAACGCAGACCAATGGAGAAAAAAAAACTGAAAGGTAATGATGCTTGGTCTGGAAGAGCACACGCTCAAAACGCAGCCCAATATTAAATAAAACGCCCAATAGCACAGTTGCCCACTGTGCATACTAAACGCCAAATCTAACAGATGCAAAATCGCCCCATGACCATTGCAAAAATGCCCCATATCACAGTGGAAAAAACGCCCAAGAACAGATGCAAGAATGCCCAATATCACAGTGGCAAAAACGCCCAAGAACAGATGCAAGAAAATCACAAAAACGTAGGAATTTATATTACAGTAACGCAGAGATTAATGGCCGATGTCGGCGGATAAATCAACAGAGACAAGTCTACCGGCAAGGGTGATTTCACAGATAGTTACAATTTCATCACTCATCAATCGTTTAAAACTTTAAAGAGGTTCCACAAACATTGTACAATTTTATTCTATGTAAATCGTCTAAGAAAACGACAAATGCAGCAACCCTTAAAACATTTCAATGCCATTTCACTTTTCCAACAGCATTCAGATCTACATCATTTCTAGTGCCTTCTATTCTACCAAATAAGCGACCATACCTTAGCCTCTTTGCCTGCCTTGAAGGATGACCACGCCTCGATTGATGTCCCGTGCTCCTTGCCGCTCCCGCTCGCCGACCGCAGAAAGCTCACCGGTACCTCCCAGCCAATCGCTAGGGGTACTCTGCTTCCCCCTTAGCCCCCCAAGCCGCAAAGGGGCCACACAAGATCCAGAGATAAGACTAGCTTCTCAGCTCACCTCCAAGGCTGAGCTACCACTCCAATACAGCTGAGATAAACCCAACTCCTCACAAGCAATCCGTCAAGCCACAATCCGGCAGCGTAACGTTACGCTAACCGTTCATCCTTTCTTCCTTCTTTTCCCCTTCTTTTATAGAAATTTGAGACCCACCTACTTTCCTAAATCATTATTAATTAAATTTTTATGATAAACCTCTAAAAATTCGCTGCCGTCCAAGTGTCACTAATCCCCACGGTTCTCCAAAAATTCATTTCTGTTTAATAATTAAAAGACTCAATTCC
>JASDQU010503574.1:154415-171278 GCA_032191745.1 Picea mariana
ATGGCCATTTGCCAACCCTGTAGGGACTCGTCCCTATTGGCTAGTTACCAGCCCTGTCGGGGTTCGGCGGTTGCAGAGTCGAATGATTCGACATCACTGTAGCGCCGAGGCGCGAAATACAAAGAAGCAACACGATTATTTGACCTGTGATCATGACCCGCGATCACATGGGAACGGAGAGAGAGAAAGAGCTAGCTTGCGCTAGGCCTCTGTAGGTAATTCGGGGGCTCTGATTCTGCAGAAATCAACGAAAATTTGATTATGGTAGTGGATATGTGACATCAATGCTCAATAGGAGACAGTTGACAACAACAAGTCTCACTCTGTCAAGGAACCACGTGGCCACACCACCAACAGTTATGACACAACATTGCTCAGACAACAGAAAACGACAACCCAAAAATGGTTAAGGTTTGAACTCGGTTTTGCAGGTGTGGATAGACTTGGTTCACCAAATAACACAGGTCGGCTTCCCTTTCTGGTTTTTAGAGATGCGTGAGGGTATGCAGAGATCAAGGGAAAAGAAAATTTGGGTTCAAGTGCAGGATGGGAGAATGGAAAAATGAACTCAGGTGGATGATGACAGAATGGAGGAGTGAAACCCCAACTTAGCTGACGCTTCATCTTTTAGTTGCATGAGCCCAAGTTGACACTTGTCTTCCTAGAGATACATGCGCTCCATTTAGCTTACGTCCCTAGCCACCAAGAACTTAGGATAACAAAACATATAATGTTCACTTTAGTCTTCAGGGAATAATATTAAAATATTATTCCTCTAGAGGTAATCCCCTTAGCTTAGCCCCTAGGCCCAAATACTTATCCCCCCTTCCTTACCCTACCTAGTGGAGCTTAGTTCCCCATAACTCTTCTTCGTGGAGGGTCTACACGCAACATTTTTTATATTTTTATTAATGATCTGCATAATTACATATACAAAAAAAATCAGGCTCCTGGCCTTGGCATCTGGCTCACCAACCTAATAAACACATAAGTCTTTTAGTTTATAACCACTTGGTTCACCAGCCTATAAGAAAAATTACAATTCATAAGGGCTCGGCCTTGGGGGTATTACACCACATGTCCTTGGTATTCCAGTTCCCCCTCATGTCTCATTACAACCTGAAGTCCCTGAAAATGACAGATGGCAAGAGATTGTCCACCCGACAGTCTCCCAACATTGTGGCTGGCCCAATTTGTCTCTACCTGCTCCTCCTCCACTAGTTAATCCAATTTTCCAAGCTTCCCCTGTACACTCACCTGTACATTCTTCCCACGCAAGGAAGAGGCTAAAAACCGAAGCCCACCATGCACTTGATGAAGGAAAATTTGTTGCTTCCCCCTCCTCTCCCTCAAGTGACTCTGCCAAATCTGTTTCATCCCGCATGCACTTGAGAGATGATTGGTCTCATGTTATTAGTGAGATCATTCCTAAAGGCTCCACACAACCTAAGGAAAATTCAGAGAAATCAAAGGGAGACAGCAACAACAAGGGGAAAATTGTCTCCCAAAGTGGAAAATATGGTTTTTAGTGTTTTTAATTATTTATTGTTGAGAACAGTTGACTACTGAAGTTTTGGGACAACACACTATTTTTGGATATTTGAATATTATATTTTTTTGGATATGGTTTCAAATATCATTGATATTAATTTTCAAATTATGAGAATGATGATGGGAGCCACAAAGAGGGATGTGTTTGATTGATTTACTAGTTGTGTTTATGTTTGTTAAGAAACTAAAGGGAGTCACAAGGGGTCTCACCTACTAGTTATTATTTATTTAAGACCCTTATTATTATTTTGTTTATTTTCCCCCTAAACTAAAAGTTAGTTGATTTTTAGTTAACTTAACTAAAAGAGGTAGTTTAACTACTTCAACTAATTATGATTTCTTAAAGGAAAAAAGAGTAGGAACAAGAGGAGAATAGAAGGAGAAAGCATACTAAGGTCTGATCTTGAGTTTTATTGAGATAGTTTAGTTTTCATTAATTCTTTAATTCATTGAAAGCCTAATTCTCTTTTATGACTGCGGGGTCCTATTGTAGACAGCAAGATTCAAGGTTGAATTACATCATTCAGACACTTGTTTTTCAGAGGTGTTGATCTATCTTTGATATTATTTGTATACTTGTATGTTTGTGAATTAAATTTCATGACTGATAAAGGATATTGTGCAGAGTTGAGTGGGCAGCAATCTGTGGCAAGTTTATCCATATTTTAAAGTTCAGTTTTTTATTTTATGTCAGAAGTCCTTTTGTATGGTTTTCATTGGGGACATCTAAGTTTGACTTTTGTCCAAACTTTCTCAGGGAACTTTGTAAAGAGAATGATTCTTTTGATTAATTGGAATGAAATAAGCGATTTATTTCTATCTCATCTGTGTTAATTATTGACTTGGTATTTTTGCTTATGTCTCTACGTTTACTTTTGCATCTGTTGTATTCATAAAATTACATAAATATTGAATTTTTCAGCAATCTTTTATTTATAAGAAAATCAGCCTAAGCCCTTGTAACCAATACTTGTGGATTAGGAAACAATTTTTGAGGCTATAAATATAGGGTGATATTCTCGTCTATCTTGCCTTAGCCAAGAAATATTTGAAAATGCTTGAGTAAAATCGTTTCATATCGTTTCCTCATCATTTGTTTGGCAACCATACTGGGGAGATCTTCCATATCTCTTTGGTTGCTTTTTATGTTTTATTATCATCGAATATATCTATATTTTTTATATTGATTCTTTGATTGTTTCATTTCTTAATGACTATACTTGTTGCAAGGTAGCCTAATATTGAGTTTGGTCTTCAAGATAAGACTAGCATTTCTTTAAACTTGTTTAACACCATCTTAGATATTTCTAATACCCTGGATGAGCTTAATCATTCATGGGCAGCAATTGAACAAGATATAAGTGCCCAAAAACATTGGGAAGCTAGGCATAGACATCTTAGGAATCAGCCATAAATTTATTTTTCCTTCAGTTTTGATCTTCTTTTCATGTCCTTAGACCCTCATGTTTCGAGGAGATGAATAGGTTTATCACCTGAAATTAATCCTATTGCCGAAATAGGAAGAAGGAACGTTGTGTTATCAACCCAACAGAGTGCTTTAAGGAGAACCTTGTCTGATTCATCCAGTTCGTCTTTATCTCCCTTACCTATTATCCACAAGATGGCATCTAGTGGTGGCTCTGGTGGCACTGGAGTTTCTTCTTCATCTCAATCTTCATCTTCGTCGGTGGTTGGTAGCTTATATAGTCACCAAGTCCCTATCCAATCTACCAAAAAACCCACCAAAATCATTAAAAAGTATGGGCTTTTTCAATTTGAAGAAGATGCTACAACCACACCGTGGCATGTTTCCTCCCCTCTTAACCTGGCACCTACTACTTGTCCACTTCCTAAATTCAAATACCATCTCCCTATGTTTTCAAGGAATAACACTGTCACTATGAATGAACACTTGGTGGCATTTTCTAATGCCTGTCACAACATAGGATCCAATGAAAATGATACTTATATGTGCTTATCTGTCAATTCCTTTGAAGGGAAGGATGCGGCCGATTTCTTTGATCTGCCCCCAAAGATTTTATCTACTTGGGAGGAGTTAGTCTATTGGTTCAAATCCACCTATGGGCAATCCAAAAGCCCAGTCGAGAAGTTACGGGAATACAATAAAATTGCTTATAAGGATGGTGAAACTATCAAGTCCTTCAACTTTCATTTCACCAAGTTATACAATCAAATCCATGAACTCATTCGACCTCATAACCAAGCCGCTTTCATGCATTATTATAATGCATTACCTTCCCCCTATCATCATAGGATTGAGGAAAAGGCCATTGATAACCTCAGTTCTGCTCTGCATACTTTTTTAGAGTATGAAGAATAGCTTGAAAGAACTTCCTCAGGGAGACTCAGTTAAACAGACAAACATATTTGCCCTCATATAGCTTGTACTAGACATGAATAATCGTATGATAGTGTATGAGTGAAAAGGAAATGTCTCATCTCTTACCCCTGGAGCTTCATCCTCTTTTGCACCCCCCTTTAGAAATCCAAATGAAAATAATTTTCAGCCTAAAGTTATCATGCCTTGTAGTTGGTGAAACTTTTGTGAGGAACACCATGAGGAAAGTACATGTGAGGTAAAGAAGAGTGCCAAAGATAAAATCTTTGGTAAGAGACCTGAAACTACCATCGTTTTCCTAGACTTTGAAGAGCCAGAATATGTTATGATCATCAATACTAGGAATAAATCATATGCTCCCAAAAGCAGATATGATTCTCCCCGCAATTATTCTAGCCCAAGCTCATCCTCACCAGCGGCTACTATTCAGGTTCCTAAGGCTCCTGACAGTCAAGGAACTACTTCTCCTCTCCCATCTTCCAAATATAATATTCTAAATCAGTTGGCCAACATTAAAGAAGATGAAACCCTTTTGTACATGGTTGTCATCCCTGAACAACAAAAGCATCTAAAACAATTCATGGAAGGAAAATCTTTTGTTGTATCCAACCTCTCTGAAGAGGTAGATGAAGAGGATTCATCTGTAAATAAAGTAGATGTACATAAATTTAGATACCCTGTAAAAAAAACCTTGTTTTATATTTCTGTAAAGATTATGGATAATATTGTCCATTGTTGCCTCATTGACGGTGGTTTGGACCCAAGTGTAATGTCGAAGATTATTATGGAAGAGCTAGGCTTGTCTTGTACAAATGAAAACTCCAGAAGCATTCTGTCTTATAATAGTCTGCAACAAATGACCATAGGTGAAATCAAGGATGTGACCTTGGTTTTGTGTGTGCACCCTGAAATTAGGACAACCCTTAATATTTAGGTAATTGATATGCCAGTAAGTAACTACTCAAGCATCCTAGGAAGAGATTGGAAATATTTGATGAGTGGGTACCTCTCACTCGACGGGACACACTTATATGTTCCTAGGAATGGTAAAAATATCATAGTCCTTAGAGAGAGAAATATTTCACCTTACATATAAAGTGTTCCATAGCCTAATGTGAATTATCTAAAAGAAGACCTAGGAGTGTATTCAATCTGTGTTGAGGAGGATAACACTCCCTTGGAACAAATCGACTTAGACGATGGTATGTGGCATATGCACTTTGATGGTTCATGCTCCAATGAAGGAAACGGAGATGGTATTATCATGTACTCTCCTGTGGGGAAAATTCATAATTTTTCTTATAGGTTAGAGTTTGCTTGTACAAACAATGTCACTGAATTCGAGGCATTACTATTAGGCATTGAAAACACCTATAATCTGGGTTGTGGTCACCTTACAGTTTTTGGGGATTCTAATCTTGATGTGAACCTTGTACATAAGATATACTCTCCTAGAAAAAATATGATGAAACGCTACACCAATTTTTTTTGGCACTCATCTCGAACCTATTATCTTTCAACATTACTCATGTTAAGAGGAAATTGAACTCAATGGTTGATTGGTTAGTTGTTTTTGCAGCCTCTCCTAATCGGTAACTTCTGCCACAAAGACCTTATTGTATTTTTCAATCTCTGTATCGTCCACATATCCCTGACAATACAGAATCATGGCAAGTCTTCCCTAGTGATGAGATCATTTGTGCTTTCATTCAAAATGAACCTTATAATCCTAAGGAAATTATATCAATATAAGATAACAAAATTCTAAAGGCTTGACTCCTCTAGAAAGTTCATTTTCATCGAGTGATGTAGGAAACAAAGAGAAACATAAAGAAGAGGAGTCGAAAAGGAAAGTGAGTGAAACCATTTCCTTGAACATTGGGACACCCATGTCTCCAAAGAATGTTAAAATAGGTGCCCAATGTTCTGATGAAGAAAAAATTAAGTTTGTTAGACTGCTTGGTGAATTTCAAGATGTTTTTTCTTGGTCTTATCAGGATATTTGTGGTTTTGATATCGCTCTTATACATCATGCCATTCCTATCAAGGAGGGAATAAAACCAGTTAGGCAAAAACAAAGACCTATTAACCCTGCGTTGGAAGCAACTATTCGAAAGGAGTTGGAAAAACTCTTGAAAGATGGGATTATCTTTCCAGTTAAGTATTTGGAATGGGTTTCTAATTTGGTTCTCATTCAGAAAACAACTAGTTAAATCATATTATGTGTAGATTTTCGTGCATTGAATCGTGCTAGCATAAAACATCACTTTCCTCTCCCTAATATGGAAATGATTTTGCAGCAATTTGCAGGGTCACAGATGATGTCCTTACTTGACGGTTTCTCTGGTTACAATCAAATCAAGGTAAAAAGGGAAGATAAATATAAAACCGCCTTTATTACTCGTTGGGGCACTTTTTATTATGAACGTATTCCTTTGTCTTATATAATGCAGGTGTCACTTTTAAAAGAGATATGCAGATATCTTTTGATGATTGGATCGGCAAGATTATTCATATCTATCTTGATGACTTAACCGTATACTCGAAAAGACGATCAGATGTTTCAAAGTTTCAAGAATTATGGTTGGTCCTTTCAAGATTGCTTTTTTCATTGGTGAAAACTCTTACATTTAAAGGACTTACAAGAGCGATTTTTTTCCTATAGCACTAATGGTTCTCACTTAAAACATTACGCGGAACCAACTTGAAGAGTTCAACGTTGTTTAGATTATTTTGTATTTTAGTAGCTTTCATTTCTGCTTTTACAATAGTTTTCATTTCTGCTTTTACATTAGTATTTTCATTTCTGTCATTTCAACTCTGCTTTCATTTTAGTAGTTTTCCCTTTTCTGCAATTTTTATTTCTGTCATTTGATTTTTTCTCACTCAAATTTTGTTGTTTCATTTTTGTTATGACATTTCTTGCTTTTTGCTCTTTTGATTTCAGTTTTTGTTAGAATAAATGTTGGATCAATTATGCCACATTGACACTCCTGCAAAGTATTGTTAATCAATAGAAATCAAGCTACACGATTGTTATGATGTTCCCCCTGAAGGCATCATTGAATTTGTTTTCTGCTTTCATTGTTGTTTTATGAGATAGTTGGTTACATCCTGCTTCTGCTTTCCGTTTCTTCATCCATTTTGAGATTCAAAAGAGCAAGTTCTGAAAATATTTCTCCTTGAAGTCAAGAGAAAGTTTTAGTTGAATGATTATGCTTACAGGGATAAACCCCCTCATACTTAACACTTTCCATGAGTTATTCCCAATTTCCCAATCATCTTTCCATTAAATCCACTCACTTCCACATGTTGCATAATCATTTTGATTTATATCTTCTTGATTTGATGATTACTTGGTCTATGAAACCATACATTCTAAGTTCTTAATGTGTTGGGAAAATACTTCCATGTGGAGTCACTAGTTTGTTGATGATTAAAATCGCAACAAGGAATTTCGCTCGTAAAGTATTGCTTAAGCCCTATTATTTAAACTATGCTAATAATATAATACTAGTAGGTGGGACCCCCTTATAGACTGGAGGCTCAGAAATAGCCATGTCACACTTTTTTATGTTGTTGTTTCGGCATTTCTTACACAGTCCTATATGGTTGACAATGCATTCTTGGTTTCTTTTTGACATAGTAACAGGTGGATGATGCATCTTTTGGGATGTTTATGCAATTCAAAGCATTATTTTTTATGTTATGATGGGCATGTATTTGCAGTTGCTATGATTTAAGCATGTCACAAATCATCGTGATCTACTACCTGGCCACATACACACAAGAAATATGTCAGTAACAACATAACCAAAACAAAGAAAGAGAACTTATGAAAAAAACCCAAAAGGGAAAGGATCTGTGTTTAAGCTTTGTTAAAGGTTATGTGCAAATGGAAAAGTAAAAGATGTTAGTGTTAGTCCTAGACTATTATGTGGTTGGTTAGTGGCTATGAGATTTTCATTTGATTTATTTTGGGGCGCATATAACATTGCAATACATAAGATATGGCATAAAGACTTGGCAAAGGTTAACATGTGATGTTTGGGTGGCGCATTGGGCAAGGATTATTGTCATAGATTTCAATGGTTTGGGCATTGAATACATGGTTAAATGATATGGTGAATGTTTGGTTGTCTTGTACTTCGGAATTGAATAGAATAGGAGATGTAAGCGATGTGCATTAAATGCATGTCACTTCATACTCCCCCCATTGGTCATCACCCTAGTATTGTTCTTTGTTGCATTTCGGTCTGTTGGTGGTTAAGCTCTGCATTTTAGGCTTGGGAAGAAAAGCGCTCAGCCAACTCACCATTTTAAACTCTATGTTACAGGTATGGTTATTTTTCACTCTATCCATGAATTATGCTCTATGTATGAACAAACAATGGCTTAGTAATGCTTGGGTTTGTGTGTTCCTAATAATTTCAACTGTGTAAATGTGTGTTATTTCTCTCTAAGATGATTGTGTAATTGTTCGGATTGCAAGAAAAAGAATTGGTTTTTTGGTTGAGTTGTACATTCACTAGTTGCTCTGTCGGTTAAAATCATGGTGGGTCTATGTGGATATTAAATGAATGTGGTATTATCGCTCTATGTTAAAATGGTGGAGGGTTTCGCTCTATGTATTATTGTCGGTTGTTCCCTCACAGTCATGAGTGTAACCCTATCTAGTCGCATTCAGATTGCATTTTGGTTGTTGTGTATTTTTCATACTAGAGTCATGGTTGTGGGCTCATTCTCATTGTCTTGGAACCAAAGTATCTTAAGAATCGGTCTTAGGGTGCCCATAACATTGATATATATTGTATGGTTGTGGGGTGATATAAGTTATGCCTCAGTGTTATGCATCCTCACTGGTATTATTGTCAAATGGTATGACTCTTAAGAAAATAGACAGAGGTTATACATATGTGTGTTCTTTGTATCTGTCATTGTTCAGTTAACATTCGCCTCTCCTATGCAAGCGTAAAATGCATTATGTGCACCAGATTTTTCTACCCTACATGTCATTGTCTTCCTCTGTGGCTAACTGTTGTTCCATTGCCCAAACTAGGAGTTATAAGGAGACCCTGTGGATTACTATTGTGTCTATATCGAAATGGTTTTGCATGTGGTTGATATGTCCCTGATGACCTCCAGTTCTCTATGTTATTTTAAATGAACACGCTCTCGATTGTATCCTTGTATGATTTTGTGACAGTGCCCAATTTTAAATCTCCAACTGTTCTGCTCCCTTCAGGCATCTTCTTGGTTGGAAAAATATTGGTTTATCAAGTGGAATGGTTATGGAATTTTTCGTTGAGTCCCTATCTCATCTTTCTATGATTAAATTGGTTGAAGAGTTACGATTGGGAAAGAGTAATTATATACAACAGAGGGATGTTACCCTCTCATTATGTTTCCACTCACTGTGTTCTTACACCGTGGTCTTAATTGCAAATTAGAAACATCTGTGTGTTTCGCTAGGCCCAATCAAGGTTATAGATAATTATGGAAATGGTGACTGTGTGTTTGGTTATGTTCACTGTGCATATATTATTGAGTCCTCACACATATTATAAATGGTTACATCAACAGTGATGAGGCTCGGGTTTTATGTTGACTGTGGTTTCATTGCAAAAACTTATTGGTTGATATGATGAAGAAAGTGTGTCATCGGGCATGTTTGGAAGTCTGTTCATATTTGGAAAGGGACCTGTGTATATTTTAATTTGGTTCAATCATGAATTGGTAGACAGTGGATGTTAATTTTATAGTGATGCAGAGGTGGAGCAATGTTGTTGTGTGTTTTCTTTAAATTCTTAAAAGGAAAGAAAAGAAATTAAAGACCAAGAATTTTCTTAACAAGATTGTTGAATGGAAAGTTGTTTCAATTATGAGTATGATTGCATGGACTATTCTAAATTGAGAAGTTTTGAGAAATTTAAATGTTGGAACAGTGAACAGTTTGATACACAGTAATTGTTGATATGGTGTTGGTATTTTTGGTATTGATTTTAGTACAGAGTTATGTTTGTTGATTGCTTGATTTGTTTTATGAAAAGTATTTGTTATTTCCCTGCCATTCTCTCACTTTTCCACACATTACAAATCCCCTCACATTCCCAAGTCCACTATTCACACCATGTTCTTAAAATTAAATTATTATTAAATGAAAACTATGTATTATAGCAATTGAAGGATGACACAGAGATGAGTTGTAGTTGATATGTTTTGTTATTACAACACAGTTGATTGTTTGATGATTTATTGAGCAGTATCCATGATCTATTCCCTTCATTTTATCACTTTTCTCTCAATACAACCCCTCATATATCCCAGAACCCTTATTCACCCCCTGCTAATTGACAAGTATTAAATGATTTTTATGGATTGGATTGCATGATTCTGATGTGTTGTTGAGCCAAACTTTGTTTAATATTTAAAGAGATATCATGTATGGTTTGTTGAAGAAACTAGTTGCTAATAAATGTTGCATATAGGAATGAGCTTATTCAGCAAAGGAAGTTATGGCCAGAATAACAAGGGAAGAGGAAATTGGAACAGGGGCCCTAGAAGGCCAAGGTTTTCGATACATTTTGATGTAGATCCACAAGAGTTGAACCAGCTATTCCAAGCTGGGTTTTTCAACTGGATTGGACAAGGGGTGGTCCAACCTATGCCATAAAGGCCTCCTTTCCAACCCCCACATGTCCCTGGTATCCTAGTTCCCCATCATGTCTCATTACAACCTAAAGTCCTTGAAAATGATGGATGGCAAGAGATTTTCCATCCGGCAGTCTCCCAACATCGTGGATGGCCCAATTTTTCTCTACCTTCTCCTCCTCCATCGGTTAACCCAATTTTCCAAGCTACCCCTACACACTCACCTGTATAGTCTTCCCACACAAGGAAGAGGCTAAAAATTGAATCCCACCATGCACATAATGAAGGAAAATTTGTTGTTTCCCCCTCCTCTCCCTCAAGTGACTCTACCAAATATATTTCATCCTGCCTGCACTTGAGAGATGATTGCTCTCATGTTATCAGTGAGATCAGGCCTAAAGGCTCCACACAGCCTAAGGAAAATTCACAGAAATCAAAGGGAGACAGCAGCAATAAGGGGAAAATTGCCTCCCAAAGTGGCAAATATGGTTTTTGAGTGTTTTTATTTCTTGATTGTTGAGAACAGTTGATTGCTAAAGTTTTTGGACAGCACACTATTTTTTGGATATTTGGATATTATATTTTTTTGGATATGGTTTCAAATATCATTGATATTAATTTTCAAATTATGAGAATGATGATGGGAGCCACAAGGAGGGATGTGTTTGATTGATTGACTAGTTGTATTTATGTTTGTTAAGAAACTAAAGGGAGTCACAAGGGGTCCCACCTACTAGTTATTATTTATTTAAGACCCTTATTATTATTTTATAAATTTTACCCCTAAACTAAAAGTTAGTTGAGTTTTAGTTAACTTAACTAAAAGAGGTAGCTTAACTACTTCAACTGATTATGATTGCTTAAAGGAAAAAAGAGGAGGAACAAGAGGAGAATAGAAGGAGAAATCATACTAAGGTCTGCTCTTGAGTTTTATTGAGATAGTTCACTTTTCATTCATTATTTAATTCATTTAAAGCCTAATTCTCTTTTATGATAGCATGGTCCTATTGTAGATAGCAATATTCAAGGTTGAATTACATCATTCAGACACTTGTTTTTCAGAGGTGTTGATCTATATTTGATAGTCTGTGTAGACGTGTTTGTTTGTGAATTAAATTTCATGACTGATAAAGGATGTTGTGCAGAGTTGAGTGGGAAGCAATCTGTGACAAGTTGATCCAACTTTTAAAGTTTAGTTTTTCACTTTCTATCAAAATTTCTTTTGTATGGTTTTCATTGGGGACATCTAAGTTTTGCATTGGTCCAAACTTCCTCAGGCAATTTTTTAAAGAGAATGATTCTTTTGATTAATTGGAATGAAATAAGCGATTTCTTTATGTCTCATATGTGTTAATTATTGACTTGGTATTTTGTCTTCTGTCTCTACATTTACTTTTGCATCTGTTATATTCAGAAAATTACATAAATATTGAATATTTCAGCAATCTTTTATTTATAAGAAAATGAGCCTAAGCCCTTGTAACCTATACTTCTGGATTAGGAAACAATTTTTTAGGCTATAAACATAGGGTGATATTCCCATCTATCTTTACTTAGCCAAGAATGATCTGAAAATTCTTGAGTAAGATCATTTCATATATTTTCCTCAACATTTATCAAGCGCCTTTATGTTTGTTTGCAGAAGCTCCCCTTCTCTTTTTCCTTCATCCCTTTTGTCATCCCAAATCACCGCACCTAGTGTTTTTTATATATTCTTGATGTACTCACTAGCATAATAGAAACACTCATATGATATGTACCCCTCTGCCATAGACCCCTCTGGTTTTTCCCTTTGTCGAAAAAATCCTTTCAATTTCTTCATGTACCTCTCTAAGAATAAAATCCAACGACAGGGGACCACTCCAACTAATTCAACCTCATCTACTAGGTGAATTAGAAGATGAACTTGCAAGTCCATGAAAATTGCTAGCAGTTCCTTCTCAAACATACAAACAATCTCAGCTATCTCTTGACGCCACTATGGAATTCTATCCATATGAATCTCCTTTGATGTGATCCAACGTAAAAATGCAAATAATTTAGATATGGCATGTCATAGGTCCTGGGGGAAGTCGTGGTTCACACATACACGCACCAACAGAGGATTATGACACTATAAATTAAACACATACAAAATTAATTATGTTTTATCCCATAGCATGAATTTATAAAACAAATAATAAAATCATGTTTTTGATGTACGTACGCTTAGAAGGTTTAAATGGTCATGTGATTTTAACCCTGAAAAATGGTCTTCTACAATGAAGTTGTGTCGTAGTGAAGACCTTTATAAATAAGTGACCTTCACACCCAATATAACTTCCTTTTCCAAAGAAAGATCAATTTTCTTCAATATCCATGGGACATCACCTTCTTTGAAATACCAAGAGGGACCAACCTCTCCTCTACTTTATTTTCTTGCCCAATGTTTCTTTTTAATTTTTGAAGAAATAAGATCTCTCCTAATAGCCAATGTGTCACTTTCTTTTGATGATATGTGCCTCCATAAAGAAGATGAAACATTTTTAAATATATGCATGGGATCTAGTAAATGGGCAATCTTAAGATGCTTCCAATATGGGAGCTCATAAAAGACAAAAAAAAAATCATCACAATGGGAAATTTCTCAGCATAGGTGTCGAAGAATTATGGATCATCGAACATAGGCTCCCCATTTGAATCGAATATTTCTATAATATCCTGATCCTTATCTCTCTCATATGCACTAATCCATTATGTTGGTGTCACTATTGCATGCCTTTGGGCTCTCTCTGGTTTACCATTGAATGTGGATGTTGATCTTCTATAAGGGTTTTGTTCTAGGAGGAATACCCTGGAATAGTCATACATTGTCTTTTGTAGGTGGTTGGACCACCTAGCCTTCATATAAGGTCCACAACATTTACACCCATGATAGCCTTTTGTTACAATACCTGCAACATTATTAATTTATATAGTAGAGAATGTTAGCATCGAAGTCCAAAACAATCGCAACAAATTAAATATGCCAAAAACTATTGTTACATATATAAACAAATCAATAAACATGTAGTTTACTAGAGAAAACTCCTCAGCATGGATAATCATCTGTGGTGTAATCACATATGCCATACAACGTAAATTTCCTCTCTGTTGTGATGGGTCTTGATACATCATATACATGTATCCCTTCCTATAATTCCTTCAATTCATCTACCAATGGTTGTAGGTAGACATTTTTATTCTTCACTTGTCTTCTACCAAGGACTATAAGAGCCAATATAAGATGTTCATTCTTCACGGACAACCATGGGGGGGTATTTTTATTGATCACTACTAGAGGAAAAACAGAATAGTTGGTGTTTTGGAGGGAATATGGGTTGATGCCATCCATGGCTATGTTGAGTCATGGACTTAGTACTTCATCCTTTAATTTTTGGGCCATGTATCCTCTATATGCTTCATGGCTATTGAATCTATTTAGATTCGCATAACTCCTGAATCACTTGTATGCAAGGCATGTCATCTATGCAACATAGCTAATTCTTTACAAAGAAAGAGCCTTTGAATCCTTGGGATTATAGGCATGTGCCTCAATATATTATGAGGAGGACCATGTGATTTACCCTTTTTATTTGATTTATGATACCTGTCATGGGACTTATCTCTTTTTCTGCATATTCTCATCTATATAGAATACAATCATTTGGACATGCATGATATGATATGTACTCAACACCCAATATTTTCAACATTTTATTTGCCTCTTTGCAGTTACTAGGCAAGACATTATCACTTGAAAGAACCTTATCTTTGAATAACCTGTAGTTAGTGGGAAATATAAATGTAAAATGTTATTTAACGTTCATAAAATCAATCGTTTCTGATGTTGATTGTGTGACAATATTTCTTAAATTATAAGGGACTTAATGATGATCAATTACCTCAATATTGTCGAGAAACATGTGTTTGACATGCCAAACTTTTCTTTCAAGTTTTACAGTAACATTGGTGTCCCTAGTTGGGTAGACTTTGACCGTCTAGGTCCAAAGAGAGGGGTGGTGGAAGCATATTTCAAACTTTTGAATAAGGTATCAATGATATGAGCATCATCCCCTTGTTCATCATTCTAGAATGCATCTAACAACATTGTCTCCATGGCAGATTGTTGATTAATTGGATTGGTTATCATTGTTGTCAACCCTTGAATAAAGTCTGGTAGCACAAAGGTTTGGGTAATGGACCCAAGTTTGTTTGATGTATAATGGTATGAGTTTTGATATATTTCCAGGTAAGACTATTCTAGATGGATATTACTTGTCATGTCATTTCCGGTGGTGTGTGGAACGTCATATAACTCCTCATGGTTTGAGAGTTATGGCCTTACAAAGTTGAAGGACCCTCATATGATTGGCTTGAAACCCCAAAAGGTCAAAGAAGTCAAAGTGATTGTAAAGAAGAAATTATTTAAATAATAAAGTGAAGTGACAAAGTCAAAGAGGGTTATTTAAATAATAAAGTGAAGTGACAAAGTCAAGGAGGATTATTTAAATAATAAAGTGAAGTGACAAAGTCAAAGAGGATTATTTAAATAATAAAGTGATGTGACAAAATCAAAGAGGCTTATTTAAATAATAAAGTGAAGTGACAAAGTCAAGGAGGATTATTTAAATAATAAAGTAAATGGAGAACTTTCTAATTATGGAAAGTGGTTATAAGAAGGTTAACCCTAANGAGGAAAATGGGTTAAGTGGTCAAGTGGCTATTGGATACATGGACAAGTGGAAAATTCGGCAAATTTGGACATAGGTAACTATGTGGACAAAGTGGCTATGTGAACAGAGTGGCCTATAAGATGCTTCTAAGGAAGCTACTTGAAGAGTATAAATAAGAGGCAAGGCTCTCTCATTTCAATCACACTTGATCATATTGAATATCTACAGGTTACTTAGGTAACCAAAGGATATCTAAGTCGAATTTTAGAGGGAAGGTGAAGTAAATAAGGCCGAAATTCAAGGGAGGATAAATTGTTTTGATGATGTTTTCTAAGGTATGTTATTTACAGGTCATCTCACCATTTTCGCAATAACTTTTTTTCTAGAATGATTTAGACCGTGAAATTGGGAGGACATTGAGGAAACATATCCAACTATCCATGGTACAAATTTTAGCTTGTGGGTCGTTGTATTTTTGGAGTTACACTCCGTGGAAAATAGGGTTCGTGGCTAGTCCTGAAACTAGTCTAAAACGGGTTTTTCGAGTAAAAACGTCATAACTTCTTCATAACAAATCCAAATTCAATAAGAAAAAATGTGTTGGTTATAGTACATTCTGTAGTATTCTGTGTAAAATTTTCAGATCCATACAACAAATATTTTGTGCGGGGCATTTCTCTATAAGTTCGCTCTCTAGAATAAGCCAGAATTCAACAAGGTATACCATTTTTTCTATAACTCCTTTTCTGAGAGTTTCCAAGTAGTGGCACCTAGAGGAATTTCATAAAACACACTGAAGAACATTGTGTACTATTTTCATATCTTTATTCATTACAGGTACATAGTTATGATTATTTCATGTTAGGGTTGTTGACTAATCCAAAACTAGTCATGTGAGACTAAAGTAAAGTTTGATGAAAATGTTAGTCTCTTGTTGTTAAAGTTAAGGAAGGTTTGCAGGTATGTGATCATATACACCAGGTATATTACAAAGTTACAAATCAGATTTGGATGATGAAATTGATGAGGACTTTTGGTTGAGGTACATGTTGGGTACATGGTTGAGACAAGTAGTTGATGAGTTGGCACATACATGAGGTGTATAGTTGATGATGTTGGTACATATCGATGAGTTATAGTTGATGAGTAGTTGATACATTATTGGTACATACTTGGTACATGGTTTAACGCACTTGTTAGTAGTATTGTTGACACATGGCTTATGGATGATGTAGCATACTTGTATTGGTATATTATTAGAAGCACATATTGATCTTGGTGATGATTATGAGTTGTTGTGTTATGCTTGGTTGATCCACATATTTGAGAGTTGTGTTCGTGATTGATCTTGGTGAGTAGATCTGATTTGGTTGATAACATTGATGAGACAGGTTTTTGTGATAGGTTGTTTGGACATGTTTTTGTGACAGGTTATTCGTACAGGTTTGGTGCATGGTTGATGCACTTATTCATGGTACAGGTTGAGGTACAGGTTGGTGCATGGTTGATGCACTTGTTTATGGTACAGATTGATTACAGGTTGTTTGGTACAGGTTGGTGCATGGTCGATGCACTTGTTTATGGTACGGGTTGACATACAGGTTGATG
>JASDQU010503575.1:7233-24817 GCA_032191745.1 Picea mariana
CTATGATAACAAACTCATAAATGTGATCCACTAATCTCTCTTTAGTTCCATACATCTCTCAACCATCTAGACACATAACCCTCTTTTGTCCTTGATCTTCTCCATGAGATCATGATCTCTTATCTTATCAAATTCGAATTTGATCATTCAAGGCCACATAAAGGTGTCTTGGAAGTTTCTTTTTTACCTACACATGTCAACAAACTCATTCTAGTTGTTAGGTATAAGTATAAGCATATTATTTTCTAAAGTTTAACCACAAATCCACTTAAAAATGTTAAGAATTGATAAACTTTGGAAAAGCATAGTTATAACCCAATGATGAGGTAAATGTAATGATGTGGAGATGATATGAAGGTGATATGAAGGTGAAATGGAAGTAATTGTGAAGGTTTTAGTGAATTAATGGAGTGAGAATAGGGACTATTTTGAAACCCTACATTAACCTCACGGGTACTCTCATCATGGTTAGGATCACAAAAATTTGCACAAAATCCTTGAAAGAATAACCTTAGGTTGAATATTAAATTGAAATTTTTTTGGTTGATTCCTAAAAGCAGCTTGTGCAGAAGTTTCAGTTGGGGTTGACGTATAAGTCACCCCTTTTCTCTCAAAACAAATCATATGATTTATCATATCATGTACCAACTATAAGACAGTTGATATGTCATTTTTCTTAACATAGTCTTCACTTGGAAGACCTTTCCTAGCCAATTGTTCATCAAATTCCAAGTAGGTTTGTAAAGCGGATCCTAGATTATCATCATTCTTTTCTTCAAGTCTATGTTTGTATGGCATAGGTAAGGTATTATTGTAATGCATCAAAGAGGCCTGATTATGAGATTTGATTTTGTTGAAATATTGTAACTGCAAAGAGTATTCTATTTATTATTGAGTTATTATTCATTAGATCAATCCCCTTTTGTGGATTGATCAATTCGGGCATTGTAATTGACCAAATCCCCTTTTGTGGATTGATAAATTCGGGCATTGTAATTGACCAAATCCCCTTTTGTGGATTGGTCAAACCCTAAATATATTATGCAAATTGAGAAGTCATCCCTCGGGTTAATTAAATTGGTTTTAAACACTAAGAAGACAAGTCGGCCCTACCCAGTGAAGAGACACCTTTCCAGCACCTGCCATTTTATATAAATAAAGGAAGCCAACACCTCATTTGATCACTCACTCATTTGCTCACTCAGTGCGCAAGTTTGGTAGTTGCAGTTGGGAGAAGAAGGAAGAGAGAGGCGCATTTCTCAATGGAGAATATTCTCTATTTTTTGGTTTATTGTCTTGGCATTGTATTGGCTATCTATATTAAGGAAGGTTTTGCTAGGTTTTCTCCCCCATGAGGGTTTCCCAAGATAAATGTTGTGTATCTTTTGATTGTGTTTCTCTCAGTGATTCTATCTATGCTATGGTTATATAATAAATTGAAAATAAACCTAATAATAGCTTAAACCTTAAAATGGTTTCAAAGTTAAGCTTAAGAGAGCATCTTTCACTGGATAAAGAAAAATGTCATTGTTGTCATACAAGAAAATTAGGGATTTTATTGAAGAGGAATTTCAACCTAAAAATCATCTAGAAAAGTGTTCCCTAGCCTAAGGAACTCTTTGGCACCTTCAGTGCACTTTTTCAGTGGATAGAACTCCTGGAAAGTGAAACCCTAGTTTTCGTTGGTACCAGAAAACCAGGAAACCAAAACTAGTACCAGAAGTACCAGTCCAGAATTTTGTTGGTTAAGTTTGAAGGGGGGAAATTTGGCTTTTATGAAATCTAACTGCACCAGGCTACTCACCTCAGCCAAGTGCACCTCCTGGTAAGTTCAAAATTAAATTCTGAGAATTTTCAATTTTTGGTCATTTTCCTAGCTCTAGGTAAAGATGTTTGCAAGCACTAAGATTATTGACAAGCTAGAAGGTGTGGAAAACTTTTGTGCCTAGAAGTGTAGGATTGCATTCATTCTTTAAGAGAATGGTCTAGAAATATTCATTAAATAAGATTTACCAAAACCTATCGATGTTGCAACTAAAGAAAAACACCAAAAGGACATAGTTAGGGCCAAAAGAATCATTGTAGATTCTATTAAATATCACTTGATTCCTCAAGTGGATTAAAATAAGACTCCAAAATAAATTTTTGATTCCCTAACCATATTTTAAGTAAGGTAGTCATAGGTCTATCGGAATTCAAGGTTGACCATTGTAACACACCCGACCCCTTAATTCTCTTTTAAGGGGTGGGGCATCATAATTTCATTTTCCTTAACTATCTCAAACCCTAAATCCAGTATTTCTATCACGCCCTTCTCTTCCAAAACTTTCCAACCTCTTCCTCCATGCTCAAAACTGAGTTCAGAACTGGAAGATATACCTCTCCCAAGTCTTTTTGAGTGCCAAGTCTCTGGACTACGTGATTTTTACGCCATGCGTCCACAGAACATCAAGGGTTCTGATTTACTTCAGGACTCTATGCTTTGGTGAATTCCAAATTACTCACAAACAAAAACCTCTGGAGTGTTAGATCTCCTGACACACGTCCTCCACTACTAATGGTTACGATGAACTTTGGTGCTTTGACCCTGTTGGACCGTCTATGATACTACACCATGAATCCTCTAAAGTTTCGGTCACTTCACCAACCACTTTGTCTAGGAAGGCACGTACCATGGTTTGACATGTGGAAGGGACAGGGGTGACACGCACCCTCATCAGGGGGTGACACATGTCACGTTCCAATAAGTATATAGGGCATGTGCTACTCACAAATCCAGGTGACACGTGGCACATATATCATGGGTCCACATCACCCTGGTGACGTCAGCTTGCCAAGTCATGCAGAATAACAACCTTATAACATCTCTCAGATCTCATGGTCAAGATCTGGCCACGTAGATCCATTGATCCACAGCTCACATTACTTCACAATTTTGGCCTTCAGGATTTTTGTGATGCAAACTCCTCTTTTATCCTGAAGTTGATCAGTATCAAGCTGACCATAGCCTAGATTTGAAAGTTATAAATAGTCCTGAAGCTTCCTCGAATTGATGGCTCTCGTCACTTTGGGCTTCGGAGCTCATCGACACACCACAACTCAAATCCCCCGAAGTGCCCAGTCTCTAGACTCAAGGATATGGTGCCACACAACCCTTGTATATCAACGATTGAGAGGGATCCTGAAGAATCCAAGGATCAGAGCTCCTCATTACTTCGTGACTTTGACCTTCAGATATTTATACGTTACATCACCCCTATCCTCCCGAAGCGGTCAACGTCGGGCTAACTACATCATAAATCCGACGGCTAGGAAAGAACCCGAAGGATCCCTAGATCTACGGTCCCAGTCACTTCACGGCTCTGGCCTTCGGGGTTTTTGGCTTTACTGCCACTCCATTCTCCCAAAGCAGGACTTCTCCAAAGTATCGTGCATGGGTCCATCCTCCTGAATGATCGGATGGTAGGCAGGGCTCCTAACGATCTCCCCCAAATCTATGGCTCTCTGTTACTTCGTAACTTCAACGTTCGGGGAGTTTAATGCTATGGAATCTCCATTCTCTCGAAGTGGTACTCCGTCGATGTTCCCTTGACGTAGATCTAACGGTTGAGGGAACCCCCTAACATTCGCGATCTGTAGCTCACACTACTTCGTGATGTGGATTTGGATATTGGTTTAGTCAGTAAGATAGGTTCATCTAACCATTAGGCAAACCATCTATTGTCGGTTAACTTGTTGGTAATTGAATCTCCAGGTTACCTTTGGCCAGTTTATGACTAGTAGGGTCGACAATACTCCAAAATCCCAAACTTCTAGAGCTCTGAAGCCAGAATGACTTAGCATAGGGTTCCTAGGTGTTTTTCATGTGGGTCCTTCCAAACGGATCTAGTTCACTCGTCTTTCGAGCGAAAGGATCTTCCCTTTCGAGAATTAATTCTCGCTATCCTTCTTGAGATTCATCATGAAAGTGTTAATGACTTGGGCATGATATCTCGGTCACACAGAAAGGAGTCTAAAGGAGATATCCTACTTCAGACTGACAAGGTCAGATTGATGCAATGCTTTTTATCCCAACCCTCCTACAGGTTTATGTCCTGAGATGTCTCGAAGGATAAAATAGGGATGATCAATCAGAAACATAAGTCCACAAGAGGGTAAATGTATACACGTAACTTAATCATTCAATATAGATACCATTCATAGATGGATAAATACATGCATTCGGACATTATTCCATTTTAATGCACAAAGTATGAAAACAATTATCAGAACCAAACGGCGTGATGCGACTGCTGAAAGGGGTGCATGTTTCCACCCAACCATAGGAAAACTGGCCACCCCTGAGCTAGACCATGATGATCTGAGAGAGAATTATTTCTTTCGGTTCAGCAACAGTCGGAGAAGGAGGTTACTCTCCTCCTCCCGGCTCAGCGACAGTTAGGGATGGAGGTTACACTCCTCCTCCCACAGGATATTGGCAGCGGGTTTTCTCTATACCAAGTAAAGAGGTTTGCCTGAGTACTTCCTCAGTCACTCACCAGCCTCATTTACTATCTTGTGTCATAACCCTGCTAGCCACATCCTGCGACCAGAACACATTCATTTCTCAGTTCTTCCTCAAACCCAAGAGCTCCAATCTCTTGTCTCGGCATTCTTCGCAGATCTTCCTCTGCCCACCATGCCTTCCTTTCTTGTCTTCCTCAGCAATATTGCATGTGGCCTGAATTTCCTATTATGTGGTCAGATCTGAAGTCCTTACAGATGGGCATTCTACCCCATCCTCTCATTAACTCTTTAGGAGGCCTTCCCACCTACCAACCTGACTAGTAATTCATTTCTGGGTCAGAGGATTGTTTTGGTCCTAAGCAATTAAATCCAACAAAGTACTAGTTTGGTGGGGTTTATCTCAACCATTCATGGTTCCCCTCACCATATATTTCATAGCATCTGTGTTCTCTCTTGGAAAACCCCCCTTTTAGCAGCTATGCAACATGTTGAAACATGTATTTTTTCCACACCTTAGACTAAAAATAAATTTCATTTTTTGTTTAAATAAAAAAGCACGAAAATGCACTCGGATGATCATCGTCAAAGTGAAATATTTCGATCAATCTTAAGGTCTAAATGTCTGAGTAGATTATGAACCACCTTTTTAATTAATGAATCAATCTATATAAAGGTTCGCGTTTGAATTTTCGGGAGTCGGGGTTTCGCGAAATACGAAGGTTCGATATTGAGCATCCTTGAAGTTCCGATACCCGAACTCACGAAAATATTTAATGTTAAGCAAGGTTCGTTAAAGTTTAAGTAAGATTAACAAAGAGTAAATCTCATCGTGACTTCACAATTCCAGGTGCTCTTACATATAAAGGCTTTGAAGTCCCGATACCTGAAACCCCGACATTTTAAAACTAATCACAATTAATTAAGAGTATTAAGTATGATTATAGTAATTAATTAAAACCCGTCACGACTTCACGTTTCATAAGTCTTAGTTTAAATTGCTTTAAAGATCCCCGAGACCCGAAACATCGAAACTTGATTAAGTGATAGGTACGATTAATTAAGGCACTAAATGAGGATTATACTCTAATTAATCTATTGCACAAAATTAACTCGGATACATTCAAATTTTGCGCTTTTCCCAAGATATCAACCATAAATGACATTAATATCTGATTTAGGGAAATGATTTCAAATAGGATCATATTTTAACGCCCAAATATTTGTATTAAAGGAATTAAATACGTTGTCAGTGAAGGTATACACATGGTTTATGTGTTTAAGGAAAAAAGGTTTTTTAGGTCTGAATCACTTTCTTGTTTTCTTAGAGCTGGCTTAGCGAAATAACTAGTTTTTTGCATTCTCATTCTCTATAACAGGTAACAGAAATCTGAATTTGGGATCATGGCTCCACGAAAAGCGCCTAAAGAAGCTGGTGAAAGTTCTAGCTAGAACACAGACGTTATCTTTGATACTTCGCCCAGAAGTATAAACACAGTTAAAACCCGAATGCATGTGTTCAACACCATACAATACGAAGTGGTAAACTGTCATGACGACTCAAGCGACAATGAAAAGGATAACTTATCTACCAAATATAAGATTATCACTCAAGTAGAACTGCATAAGATAGAAACTAGGACGAGGCTTTTACCTTACACCGACATGATTCAATGGGCATTAGATCATGTAGATATCCTGACTCGAACGATATTCAACTCTCAGAAATTCATTGTTGGGTCATTTCGACCAGAACACATACAGGTCATGTATAAATTGTCTACAACATCAAACTTCATTTATAACGCCAGTTTTCTTGCGAATTTCAATAATAAGGAGTGTGATCAGTTTGGAAAGAGTCTTTCCGACTTGATCAAAGACTGGTGCTCACGTCCCGAAAAGTTTAGAGCTGAGTCTCACGGCATATATTCCATCTTATCGCTTGAACCACAGTTCATGTACATAGCCATGATGATGTGCAGAATCTATGGAAAAGAGAACACTGCCCATTTCTTCCTGCCATGGGTTCCCATTATTCACTCGGTGGTGGAAGGATTTTCTTTTGACTGAGAAAAGATATTTTCAGATAATCTGGCCAGCGAAATCTTAGAATACCAAACGAAGAAAACCAAAGGACAACCAGCTCCATTCTATATGTCAGCTTATGTTATGGACGTTATCTGTTTCATGACTCCTTTCCCACTGATGAGTTGGAGTCAGACTCCAGACAGCACAGAAACAATTCATGATTACCATTCGAAGCTCTGGGAAGACAAGGCAAAATATTTCCTTTATGAAATATTTAACTGGGTAGTGGTGTCGATGCATATTATTATATTTGGTCATCCACTGCCAAGAGTTTCAAACCAGGTTATGGTTAACCTATGTAAAGTGGAAGACTGGTACATAGAGGAACATTTCCCTTATATCAGAGCATTCGGCTGCTCGATCCCTTCATATGCATTACCACAATTTTTACCAGAAAGACTAGTGTGTCGTAAAGTTGCACAACAAACTGTACTTGACGGGATTAGAAAAGAGCTAAAAGCCATGCAGAAAAAGGTATGGCCATCTTTTCCTTTGTCTATTGGTTCATTTTCCTTATTAGATTTCAGTCACTCCAGGGTGGACGTTGTAGCTTTAGAAGAGATAAAGCTAGTTAGCATTGAGTTCAAGAAGCACGACCCACAAAGGGTCATGGGGAACCATATGGTTGGGTGCAATCTTAAAAAATATGAACATGAAGAGTCCCCTCATGAAGAAATGTTCCGAGGGGTAAGATCTTACCAAGAAGTTCTGAGTTGAGTGCGAGCTCTGCTACCTAGTGAAATGGCTGAGTTTTACAATTTCCACAAACACCAGAGAAGCGGCCTACCTAGGGTATTACAAGGGAAAAGCCTAAAATCTCCAAATACACAACAAGCAAATACCCAAAATCCAGAAGTCAGAAGCTCTACAAGACAAGAAACCCTAGAAAACCTGGAGAAAGTTGAGGTCTTGACTTAGAAGGAAAATATCCCAGGGACGGAGATACTAGACAACCAAGGCAAATATCAAAAAGAGACAATAATAAATAACAGAGAAGATATATCGTCGTCTCCGTCGGAGAAATCAACTACTGAAGACGCCAGGAAAAATTTGTCCACGGAAATCGGTAACCCCATTGAGGTTATCGCACCCCTACAGTCCACCAAAGGAAACCCTAATACAGAGGCAATGTTCATAAGCGATTTCATGCCTATCTTTGTCGAGGAGATACCTCCCACCGAGTTCTTTTTCAGTAAGAAAAGAAAGTCTGTGGTGAAGAAAGAAATGCACATGAGAGAGGGTGCAATGGTAAAAAAGCATAGGGTATTATTAGATGGGAAAAATTTGGAAGAAGAGGATTTTTCTACAGAGGTGGCAGGCTCTTTAGGAGCTTTTGCAATGGCCAATTTATTTTCTGTTGATAATCTAAAAGAAAGGCTAAGGCAGAGGAATCATTTGACAAATCAGTTGCGAGATCAAATAAGGAATGCAGAGAATAATATCAAAAATGAGGTCAAAAAAGGACTCGAATAGGATAGAGCCAAAGATAGACAAGAGATTCAATGAATTAAATCATATCTTTAAGAAGTACACAAGACAGCTCAAGCAAGTCAAGGGCAGGTCATCCAGCAAGAAGAATTAGTAAGGCAACTGCAAGATAAATTGAGTTTAACTAAAAGCCAGGTTGTTAATATAGCATTGTTTCAGGCTCAGACATTGGAAGTGCATCAGAAGCTTGAAGTAGTACAACAAAACCTATTTTCTAAGGTAGGGATCATCCAATATTATTTTTGAGAGATGATTCAATCATTAGATAATATCCTTTTCAGAGAAAAAGAGGATAATGCAGCCCGAACCACCTTTCAAAAGGAAAACATATCTTCGGCTAAAGAAGAGGTACCAGTAACTCCCAGAATGACTGTCACAGAACAAATCAGGGGTGATATCATACTAAAGGCATGGGAGGATAATATAGCCGAGAGTAATAAAATGGCCAAAGAAATAAAGGAAGAGTGTGAAGAGGCTTTTGATTTGCTAGATAAAAAATCACTAGGCATTGGAAAGGACAATTGTGTTGGAGTATTAGGGAAAATCAATGTCGTAAAGCATCAATTGGACATCAAAGAAAGCTTAAACGAAGTTTAGATTGAAATTTCATAGTTGAAGTAGGTTGATGTCGCTCAAATCGATATATGGCTAGTAAATCCAAATCTACAGTTGCAATCAACAAATTTTGAAGGTAAAAGGATTGAAGACGGGTTGTCAAAATTATAGAGAAAGTTATATCTTTTTGAGGCAAAGGATGTGACAGAGCCTTCTAGAATTTTAGTACAATTTCTAAGCAGGTGTCGAGTGTCTCGAGCCAGGTGAAGGAAGTATTTCAAAGAAATAATGAAGTAATACATGCATGCTTGTTCTGCCCATATGAGAAAGAGATAGAAAGGAAACAAGTGGAACGGTTCAAGTTTCTATTTTGTAACCGTTAATACCTAGGAGTAAGAAAAATTCCAACCGTCTAGGGTTGGTAACCTTTTGTATAAATATAATTTCAAAAGACTTAAAGAATCCTTTTCCTAGCTGATTGTAATAGAGAGATCTCTCCTTTTCGAGAATTAAGACAGATGCAAACCAAAGACTCCATATTTCATCAATCTTGAGTTATGTGTTCTTTTGTTCTTTCGTATTCTAGCATTTTTATTTATATGTCTTTGATGAATGCTTAATCACAACTTAGTACAACATCTATTGTGGTTATATGGTTCATTTAGTTGTCTGATTGTTTACAGATTTTCCTCTGTGTTGGCTATTAGCAAACACAAGACCTGTGAATTAGTTAGATTACCACATTTTATGCTTCATTAAAGATTTCACATCTTTTTTTCCTCTTCTGTATCAGAGTGAGATTCTTCTGTGATTGATGCCTCACTTTGTTAACAGCTTTATGTTTTTCTTTCATCACATTCATTATTTTCAAATTTGACTCAGACACAGAAAATGACCTCTAAATTGTTATATTATTAATTCAATTTCAGGATTTTTTCTCATATAATTGAAGACAAGAAAAAACAAACATAAAAATAACAAATCTTTAAATTTTATTTCCTCCATGACTGTACCTATGGAAAGACAGCCTAATAAAGAACCTGGTCTCACAGATCAGACTAGCATCGCTTTAACCTTGTTTAACACCTTCTTAGAGATTGCTAACACTCGGGTTGAACTTGAACGTTCATGGGCAGTGATTGAACAAGACATAAGCATCCAGGAACATTGGGAATCTAGGCAAAGACCACTCATAAATCAACCATAATTTATTTCCCTAAAGAATTGACTTTCTTTTCATATTTTAAACTTTATTTATTTTTCGGATGCCTTTACATTATACTTTGAAGCCTTAAGTATAAACTCAGGAACAAAACAACACTTATAAATTTCCTATTAATAACAATAATTACATTCATTGACCTTTTATACAAAGGTCCATCGAATCAAACATTCACACATATCGAGTTTTTCATAGTCTCTTGGCCAATATAGTTATATTTACAAACTGGGGGAAACAGGGGTGTTACAATCCCCTCCCCCTTAAAGCTACATCGTCCTCGATGTTCTATCTATCAATGTGCTTTGTATACACAAAAGTAAACAAAAATGGATATGCATGTCTCATGGCATCCTCCATTTCCCATGTAGCCTCATCTGGCCAAAGTGTTTCCACTCACCTTGACCTGTGCAATGGTTCGGTTCCTAAGTGAGTTTTCTTTCCTGTCTAGTATGCATTGAGGTTCAGGCAAGAATTCTTCCTCTGGCTCCACATGAATCACAGACCAGTCGATTACATGATTAGAATCATGTACATATTTATTCAATAATGAAACATGGAAGAGATTATGTGCCTTCACAGTGGGAGGGAGTGCTAGCCTATAGGATACAAGTCCCACTCTATCTAAGATTTCAAAAGGTCCACAATACCAGGGTTCCATCTTGGCACAAGCTCCCATTCTCAAGGAACTCTTCCTGGGCCTAACTCTAAGATATACATGGTCTCCTGTGTTTAACTCTCTGGGAGTTCTCTTTTTTTCGACGTAACTCTTCTGTCTATCCTGAGAAGTTTTCAGATTTTTCTTTATATGAGTCATTTGTTGTTCCATTTCTTTTAGCATGTTAGGTCTGATCGTAATTCTATCCACTAGATTACTCCATTTGATTGGGATCTTGCACTACCTGCCATAGAGGGCTTCGAAAGGGCTCATCTTCAATGAATCTTGATAACCATTGTTGTAGGAAAATTCTACCAATGGCACGTAGTCTTCCCACTTCTTAGGTTGATGCATTACATGCATCCTTAACATGTATTCTAATATTTAGTTTACTCTTCCTGTCTGTCCATCAATTTGAGGGTGATAGGTTGTGCTAAACAATAATTTATTCTCAAAACTGTCCATTAAAGACTTCCAAAAGCTTGAAGTAAATTTTGTGTCTCTGTCAGATACTATCTCCCTAAGCATGCCCTACAGTCTGAATATCTCCTTCATGAATATGTTGGCTGTTAGCGATCAAAAATGCACTGGCATTTTTTAAAGAATGATTCCTAATATTGTAGGGAACATTTGACTATCTTCCAGAGCTCCAAATGTAGATTTGAAAGCACCATTAGAAATCTTAGGATTTGTAGATGTTGATCGACTATTCAAGCATGTAAAATGGACTCTCCATCACTGAGAAATTTGATTTTTAAAAAATCTGTGCTTTCACCAGCTAACTCGTCTTGAATTTTGCTAGTTAGCTGGTGAAAGCTCTGCTTTTCACCAACTAAGGAGCGGATTTTTGGGTAAATTAGCTGGTGAAAGCCTGTCACAGCCAAAATAACCGAATTTTTGCCCAGATCTGGATTTTTTGAGTTTGAATGGTTTGAAACCACTTCAAATGGATAGTTGTTGAATTATCAAGTCTGATTCAAAGGCTAGTTTTGAGGGATAAGGTCAAAAAAAGGTTTTTCAACTACATTTGGCATCTTTTTCAAAGGTAGAATATCAGGGGTTTGAAGACACATCATCCAATTCGAATTTTATCTTTGGAGGACCAAATCAAATAGCCTTGGGAGGCTAAAACTGCACTTCATCAAAAATCTACTACTCTTAGAGATCATTAGATAGGACATTTTCCTATTTTGTTTTGATTTTCCATTTTTAGTATTCTAGATCCATTTTTATAGGATCTCATCCTACACTTGTTGTATCTGTTTTGATTTGACTATTTTTAGTAAATTTGATCCATCTTTCAAGGATCTAGATTTCATCTTGTAAGGCTATAAAGCCAAAGACATTTGGAGTACTATGGGTTCAATCCTGGATACACTTTTGGCTATGTACTTTGACTATGTTTTGTTATAAGAATCACAGTCTCCTTTGGTTACTACATATCAATCTTGCTCACATATTTCACTACTCTGTATTTAATTCTGTTCAGTTTAGTTATTCAAATCTGTTATCTTCTAATATAGCTCATGGATATGAATTAGATCTTTCTTTACCTTCTTGTATGACCCTGCATCATTGTACTTGGTTATCTTGAATGTTATTCTTCACATCTTGATTATCTACTGTAACTGATATCTGGTCTCTCAAAGCACTGGTTTATTTAGATGCATAACAAGTTGTCCTTTTCTTAGCCTTCTCATTTATTCCATTGTTCCACACATACTTTGATTATTAAATTACTTGAAGTTACCAAGCACCTTTGGTCTACAACCACAAAGGGTTTCTTGGAGTGATAACAAATTGGCATCATTGGCGGGGAGAGGAGATTGAAGCCCAGCTTCCTTGGGAGACGAAAAGATCCATCTTTGATGATAGACAAAGCTTGGACATCATTTGGTTGTAATTATCTATCTGGCGACTCCATGAAGGAAAGATTCAGTGGCGACTCCACAATAATCAAATGTCAAAAGCGTTTGCAGCTCTTTTGGCTCGGAGGTTTGCACCTCTTGACTTCTCAACAGTTCCTGGTTTCCCACATCCAGTTCCTTCTATATATTTTTGGGGAGATCACCTTCCAAGATTTGCAGAAAAGAAAGAAGATAATCCTTCAGATCATCTCATCAGATTTCATCAATGCATGGTTCAGCTGGATATATATCATGAGGATGTGCTCATGAAGATGTTTGTCTTCTCATTGGAAGGAGATGCTCGTGAATGGTATCGATCTTTACCTCCTTCTAGTATATCTTCTTTAAAAGAGTTTCATACAGTATTCCATCATTGATGTGAAAGGTATTTTGCTCGGGAAATTCTTCTTGAGGGTTGTTGTGAAGAATTTCATTCATATATTCAAAATGTTTATTCTTCTAGTTGTGAACATGAAATTCTTTCTATTATTGTTGTTCAAGAGGAAGATCTTCAAGATAGAGTTGATGTCAATATTGATGATTGTGCGACCGAAGATTATCGGGATTGTTCTTCTTATGTACCTACTACTTTAAACAAAAATGAAAAGGATTATAGGATAGGGGAAGAAAAAGATGAATTTTCAGCTAAAAATCTCTTTAAAGAATGTTGTGATGAATTTGAAAAGCATGTTCAGCAGGAAGCAGTTGATTCTTCTATGTGTAGAGATGAAAGTTATGTTGTTAAGGAAGATCTTCATGATACAAATGGTTATAATGAGAATTATATATCTGTAGATGCATCAGATATTATCTCTGTTGCACATGTTGCCTTTGATTTGTATGAAGAATCAGTTATAAAAGAGGATTGTTCTCAAATTTTTGAAGAGGTTTCTTATGACATTTTTTCGCCTGTGACTGATGAGAAGGATTTGAAGATTACTTGTCTTTCTTTGCCAGATACAGAGGTTTTTTGTTCACCTATTTTTGATAAGTATGCAGACGAAGGAGATCATATTTCTATATCAAATGATGTTGATTTGAGCAGCAACCAGCCTATATATGATAGCTATGGATCTGATTTTGAAGAGCCTTGCTCTTTGCCTATCAAAGAATAACATCAAGTTGAAGTCAACCATTCAGTTTTCACAGCTGATCTCCTTTATCCAGAACTATGTCATGAATATGATTTATTTCATCAAATTAATGGACAATATGATTGTGTTGAAAAATCTGTGGTTGAATATGATACTTTTCTGAAAGATTCAGAGGTTATGTCTTTTGAGATTCTAGATGATAAAGAGAAGATTGCATATGGAAATATTCCCAGATCAGATCAGAAACATCATGGAACTAATACAAGAAAGCAGCTTTTTGACTTTAAACAGCAAGGTATTGTCATACATAAATTTTATGATCCAATTGCTATATGGATGGACTCACGGTTTTCATCATTGTCATATACTACAGAGTTTGGCATCATGGTTTGCAGCAGTGAACATGAGTCGGTTGCAGTCCTCTTGTGGTATATTTTGTTCTCCTTCCATGTTCCTTGTTGTATACATAAAGATGGGTCAAGCAATTTGTTGCTTGAATTATTTTTCTGGAAATTTGTATATACCTGAAACATGTATTTGCAGCAGTTAGAGTAGGAGTATATAGGAGAATAAGCTCTTTCTTTGAGTAGGTAGAGTACTTTCATTTTTATTAATTAGGCAAAGAGACTCCCTTTTCACGCTTAATGGCTCGATATGGATCATCCCTCCATGCTGCGGCTACTCAGTCAGCCTCGAGTCATCCATCAATCTCTCAGGTGTTTATTGCAGATTCAGAGAAATTTGATTTTTTCCCAAGATAGTTTTTCTGGGTTTTCACCAACTTATTGGTTTTGAGATCCGCTAGTTAGTTGTTGAAAGCTTTCCTTTTCACCAGCTAAAGGGGCGGATTCAGGCAAAATTAGCTGGTGAAACCTGTTACATGGCAACAAGGTTGTATTTTTTCCCAGATTTGACTTTTTCTCAACCAATTCTTTCGAGGATGGTTTCTAAAGATGCAGAGAACCTTGGAGAGCAGTCACAAAGATCATAAGGTTTTGAGATCTGGTTCATCTAGATGCACAATCAAAAATAGGAATCATGAAAACCATTTCAGATAAGCATCAGGTAGCAGTCTTGCTTGGGAAAGGTGGGTTTTGGAGTGAATGGTTGAAAACTTCCCATTTGTCTTATGCTGACATTAGTACCAGGTATAATTACCAAGGACAAATGGATGCTCTAGAAGAGAAGCCAGTGAGCAGAAAACTAGAGGTTGATAACATTGAATACTTAAGTTGTTTACAGAGGTAGACATCTTCTATTGATCATTTGAAAGGAAACAATGCATTATTTGTTGAAAGAAGCAAGATTGTTACATCTTCCATGATATTTTCAGAGAATTCCAGTATATCATTTGCTTTAGTATATGGATTTGTAGTGGTAAGATAAAACTTTAAAATATGGAATGGTCCAAATCCTTATGTTAAAGAAGGTGGATTACAATAGAAAATTGGTGTAAATGTGGCTTTACAGTCTTTTATAGGCCACATAGGTCCTATACTCTGTCTGGCAGCACATAATATGGTGGTTACTGCAAAGGAGCACAGAGTAGACAAGTATTGGTATCAAGCAGTATGGATTGTACTGTTCGTATGCGAGATTTGGAGGGTGGAAGTGTGCTTTCATTAACTATAGAAGGTTCCTAAGAATGGAAATCCAGATGCATTATTGTTATCTTTGAAGTTCATGACAAAATCCTTTCAGAGATGATAAATCTATGTAAAATGCTATCACATGCATGCAATCTAAGTGACATATTTACACCAGAGCATATGCTTCTTTTCTTCCTGCAGGGAAGGAAACATCCTTTTTTTTTCCTTGAGTTCATTCCATTTGGAAAGTTATAGTAGATATTTTGTTTGCAGATCTGACAGTGGCTCAAGAATGATAGGTTGTTGTGAATTTGCAGGGAGATAAATCAAAATAACACTGAGTTTTTGGTGAAACAACAGTTTTGAATATGAAAGGTTTCTTTTTGGCCAAAGACAAAGCTTTCACCAGCGCAAAGGGAAAAATTATAACCAATTAGCTGGTGAAAAGCAGAACTTTCACCAGCTAACTAGCAGATCATAAGGTGAATTAGCTGGTGAAACTACAGAAAGAAATTTTTGGAAAATTAAGCTGAAGCAAAGCGATTTTGGAGTATTTGAAAAGGTATGGAAGCATCAAATGATTAACCACCAAATCAATAAAAACTTAGCATCAAAGATTCATGGAATATCCTCAGAATAAAGAGGTCGCAAAGGAGGCATCTGATATGGTCTTAGTAGATGACATTTCCAGTTCAATAGTTGCAGTTGTTACTGAAGGTCGTTCCATTTTACAACAACATGAAGGTTTTAATTTGGTACACAATATCCTCAAATATTGGTGAAGTTGCTTCAATATTTCTAATGGCAGCTCTATAAGGAGATGGTCATACACTTGTAAGCTTTCCCCAACTCAGGACATGAGGCTAATGTTCCTCTTGGGAAGGGTTTTAGGTGTCTCTTTTCAAAGAAAGATCACATGTTTTCTCCTTCGAAACTGATCCATGTGATTACTTCTCAACTGCAAAGCTAAAGCTATAACCCTTAATCATTCATTAACAAGGTTTTGAGCCATGGGCTTATAGGAGGAAGAAGATCTCTGATATCTATATTCATCATGGCTAGGCAACCAATATCCAGATTTGTGGAAATATATATTGGGTTTTGGTACATTTTATTTTAGAGGACCTAGGTGGCTGGCTCAGTCTTCTAATTCAATATGGATCAGTTATCTTCTGAAAATCTTCTTCCAGAGTCCTTTCAGGGAATTGACATGACTGAACAACTTGCATTGATATGGAGATCGAAACAGAGATGGAAATTGGTTCACAAGGTCCAATGATGCTCTTTGAAGAAACCGAGCAGGGTGAAGTGTTTGATTCAACACACCAGGGCATCTCAAGACAAATGCTTTGTATCTGAAGCTGCTAGAAAGTGAAAATTCAAAGACCTCAAGCTTCCTGCAATACTCTCATTTCAAGGTTGAAGTTATCCTGGAATTTCAAAACCATGGTTACATATCTCACCATCCTGCCTATGTTCAACACTTTTCTTCTTAATGAAGATATTGTCACAACAGATGCCATGTCAATGTGCAAACAACATTTCCAGGGGAGTTTGAAGCAGACATGCTACAGATAAAGAAGACTGGGAAAGACAACAACAAACTTTGGAAAATAGCCAGATGATAAATTGTAAAGGCCGAATGACTCCATGCCCAATACTAAAGACACAGGGTCTGCCAGGTTCTTGGAGACCTCGCAGGGAGGTCTCCATCCCAGTTGGAGCCAGATGTTAGCGATCAAAAATGCACTGGCATTTTTTAAAGAATGATGCCTAATCTTGTAGGGAACATTTGACTAGCTTCCTGAGCTCCAAATGCATATTTGAAAGCACCATTGGAAATCTTAGGATTTGTAGATGTCTATCGACTATTCAAGCATGTAAAACAGACTCTCCATGACTGAGAAATTTGATTTTTAAACAATCTGCGCTTTCACCAGCTAACTCGTCTTGAATTTTGCTAGTTAGCTAGTGAAAGCTCTACTTTTCACCAGCTAAGGAGTGGATTTTTGGGTAAATTAGCTGGTGAAAGCCTGTCACGGCTAGAATAACCGAGTTTTTGCCCATATTAGGATTTTTTGAGTTTGAATGGTTTGAAACCACTTCAAATGGATAGTTGTTGAATTATCAAGTCTGATTCAAAGGCTAGTTTTGAGGGATAAGGTCAAAAAGAGGTTTTTCAACTACATTTGGCATCTTTTTCAAAGGAAGAATATCAAGGGTTTGAAGACACATCATCCAATTCGAATTTTATCTTTGGAGGACCAAATCAAACAGCCTTGGGAGGCTAAAACTGCACTTCATCAGAAATCTACTACTCTTAGATATCATTAGATAGGACCTTTTCCTATTTTGTTTTGATTTTCCATTTTTAGTATTCTAGATCCATTTTTATAGGATCTCATCCTACACTTGTTGTATCTATTTTGATTTGACTATTTTTAGTAAATCTGATCCATCTTTCAAGGATCTAGATTTCATCT
>JASDQU010503575.1:24867-44206 GCA_032191745.1 Picea mariana
AGATGAAATCTAGATCCTTGAAAGATGGATCAGATTTCATCTTGTAATGCTATAAAGCCAAAGACATTTGGAGCACTATGGGTTCAATCCTGGATACACTTTTGGCTATGTACTTTGAATCTGTTTTTTTATAAGAATCACAGTCTCCTTTGGTTACTACATATCAGTCTTGCTCACATATTTCACTACTTTGTATTTAATTCTGTTCAGTTTAGTTATTCAGATCTGTTATCTTCTGATATAGCTCATGGATATGAATTAGATCTTTCTTTACCTTCTTGTATGACCCTGCATCATTGTACTTGGTTATCTTGAATGTTATTCTTCACATCTTGATTATCTACTGTAACTAATATCTGGTCTCTCAAAGCACTGGTTTATTTAGATGCATAACAAGTTGTCCTTTTCTTAGCCTTCTCAGTTATTCCATTGTTCCACACATACTTTGATTATTAAATTACTTGAAGTTACCGAGCACCTTTGGTCTACAACCACAAAGGGTTTCTTGGAGTGATAACATTGGCAATATCTATTTCCTTACAAGTTGACTTGACACGAACAAAGTGAGCATACTTGCTCAATGTTTCCACCACTACCATGATGGTATCATTATGCTTGGCCGATTTTGGTAATCCGGTGATGAAATCCATGGAGATGGTTTTACATTTCCATTCTAGAATTGGTAGAGGTTGTAACAACCCCACTAGGTGTCGGTGTTTTTCCTTAACTTGATGGCATTCTAGACACTTACCTAGATAGTCAGCTATGTCATTTTTCAATCTAGACCAATAGAATTGTTTCTTAGTGATCGTGATCATTTTTTGATAACCGGGGTGACTAGTATATGGTCTCTTGTGTATTCCATCCATTATGAACCTCTTCAAGTCATCACAACTTGGAATATACAATCTTTTTTTGTAGGTCACCAGGCCTTCATCTAGCATCTAATAGCCTTCATACTTTAGCCCGGTGGGCTCTTTCTTTAGGTATGACGTCACGGTCTTGAAAAATGCATATGTTTCTTGTGCATTCTTGACGTTCTCCCTGACATTCATTTCACAGGTGCTTATCATTGCCAAATGAATCATTTTTACACTTCAGCTAAGGGCATCGGCCACCCTATTTTCTTGTCCTTTGAGGTGTTTGATTTTGAAATCAAACTCACTAAGGAGAGCCATCCACCTAGCTTATCTAGCATTGAACTTTAGTTGATCGAATAGGTGCCTCAACCCACAATGGTCTTTCATAAGTACAAATATCCTACTTAGGAGGTAATTCCTCCACATTTTTAAAGCGTGCACTATGGAAGCCAACTCTAGATCATGGGTCACACAATTGATTTCATGCTCATTCAATTTTCTGGATTCTTATCAAATTACATGCCCTTCTTTCATAAGGACTCCTCTCAGTCCTTCCTTACAGGCATCTGTACACACAAGAAAGTCAATATTAGGGTCTTCAATCTTCAGCATGGGTGCATGGTTTAGAAGGTATTTCAGTTCCTGAAATCTTTCTTCACATTCTAATGTCCAAGTGAATTTAACCCCCTTTTTTTAAAGGGTAGTGATTGGACAATCGATCTTGGAAAATCCTCTTATGAACCTTCTATAGTATCTTGCTAAGCCCATAAAGGATCTGATATCAGATACATCCTTTGGGGTAGGCTATTCCATGATATATCTGATCTTGTCAGGATCTACCGCCACTCCTTCTTCAGAAATAACATGGCCTAAATAATGGACTTGTTGCTGGAAAAAGTCACACTTGCTAAACTTAGCATAGATTTGATGCTCTCTTGGTACTTGAAGCACTAGTTTAAGATGTTCTTCATGCTCCTCTCTTTTCTTGGAGTATATTAGGATATCATCAATGAAAAACAATACAAATATGTCTAGGAATTTGTTGAGTACATTATTCATCAAGCACATAAAAGTGGTGGGGGCATTGGTTAATCCAAATGGCACCACCACAAATTCACAGTGACCACATATTGTCCTAAAGGTGGTTTTGTGGATGTCTTCATCCTTGCTTCGGACTTGATGGCATCCAAACCTTAAATCAACATTCAAGAAAATGGAATCACCCCTTAATTGGTCAAACAATTCATCGATCCTTGGTAAGGGATACTTGTTCTTTATGGTTGTCTTATTGAGTTGCCTATAGTCTATGCACAGTCGGAGTGTGCCATCTTTGTTTTTCACAAACAAGGTCGGTGATCCCCATGGAGACACGTTGGGCCAAATGTATCATTTTTCCATCATCTCCTTTAGTTGTATCTTGAGATCAACTAGCTTTGGTCTACTCATCCTATAGGGAATTCTACACACTGGCACTACTCCTGGTGCAAGTTCTATCGAGAAGTCAATGTCTCTTCTCAGAGGTAGACCCGGTACCTCTTATGGGAACACGTCTTTATACTCTCTTAATATGGGGTGGTCCTCTAGGTTTGGTTTGTCATCCTCAATAGATTCCAACACCTATATTGCATATAGAAGACATCCCTTTATGAAATACTTTTTCATTTGAAGGGATGATATTTGTCTCACTAAGACAGGCTTCTGAATCCCTTGGAGGGTTATTTTTTCTCCCTTATTCATTTACACATTCTAAACTTTTATGGTAACAATCCAAATTAGTTTTATAAGAAGCTAACCAGTCCATACCAATCAACAAGTCATAAGATCCTCGGGGAAGTATGTTAAGGGTCGCTTGGGTAGACAATCCATCCATAATGAATTGGCAAGCTGGTATGACCTCTGCTACTTTTCTTTTGGTTCTAGTGGCTGGTTGTAACAACCATGGCTTAACATGTCTAAATGGTTGTAGTTTACACTTATCAATAGTCTGAGGGGACACATAACTCAAATTAGAACCAAGGTCAAATAGAATAGAAACGAAATGGTTGGGAATCATACCTCCCATCTCCACCACTAAAGCTTGGTGGTCGACTTGTTTATTATCCAAGGTTGCATAAATCTGTGGCATGCTCCTAGCAACATCATTGATTATGGTAGCTTCTTGGATGTTGTAGACTCTCCTACTGTTCTTTTTTCTGTGTGGAAAATCTTTCAGTAGATGTTCTTCTCCACAACCCCAACATTTCAATGGTTTTTTCTTTGGGTTATCAGTCTTTCCTGAGATTGCTCCAAAAGGTTCATTTCCACTCTGGGAGGATAAATTTTGTTGATACACACTTCTAATAGGAAGTCTCATCATAGAGTCCTTCCCATATTTCTTAAATCTTGAGGATTTAAACCCCTTCTTCTTCAATCTCGAACTACTTTTCTTCTTCCAGTCCTCATGAGGTTCTGTCTAATTCCCAAACTGTTCATAACAATACCTTGCCTTCCAGATAGTATCTTCTAAGGTCTTTGGCTCATCAAACTCAATCCTTTTCTGGTAGGACTGAGGTAACCCACTAATAAATCATTCCACTTTTACCTTTTCATCCTTTATGTAGGGTACATACCTTATAAGCTCAAGGAATTTATTGATATATTCATCTATGATGAGATGTCCTAGCTTGAGTTCATAGAACTCTTTAGTCTTCCTATCAAAGTATTTCTCTGAAAGATACTTCTTCTTGAAGTATTCCTCAAACTATTTCCATGATACGTCCTTCTCATGGATTCCTTTCAAATTCATAAGGTCTTCCCACCAAATGGAATCCTTTCCATTCATGTTGAAGATGGTTATTCGAGCCTTCAAGTTTTCAGAGTAGTCATGGACTCTGAAGTACTTATTTAAACCAAGAAGCCAAGCTTCTGCCTCTTCCCCTTTCTCAATCTCTACATTGAAAGAGGGTGGTTTATATTTCTTGAACTCTTCAGGATCATGAATTTTGGAATGCTTTCACTTATTTCCTTTCCTTTGAGAATGTGAGCTAGTTTTTCTACTAGAATATCCCTCGGAGTTTCTAGTTTCCTCTCTAGAGGAATCTCCTGATGAGCGTCTCCTGCCCCCAGGTTGGACCTTCCTCGAGGTACTCCTTCTAGTGTGGCCACTTATGGGACCACGTTTTCATATCTCAGGTGGACTTTGACTTCTCTTCGTATGTCGTTGGTACACCTGACTGGTTGCAGGTCCATGTTGTAGCTGCCTTTGTATATCGGATAAACTCTGTAGAAAGACTACAATAATTTCTGTTTGTTTTTCTTTTTCCTTTATCAATCTCTCATTGTCGGCCTTGCAACTCTGTAATTTGTCCATGAGGCTCCTTACAGTTTCATCCAAATCCGAATGGGTTTCCACCACCCTCCTTTCGTCAGATTCTTCATCTCTATTGTGGGAGCCATCCCCCACTTCATGGCACATCACCATCCTTTATACTAGGATCTTTCCCGTGATTTACTGACTGCTTGAGTGCTGAAAAAACACGTATTGTTAGCCAAGATTCTATTAGTTTATGAACAACACACAGTTCATATTTCTTAAATACACACACGATAGAAAGTTTCATTATTTTCTTTAGTAAAATTTTAACCAGACTCTTTAGGAAAGAGGTAAGATAGGGTGTCACCCTTAAAATTCCTTTAAATATGGTTTTTATGCAACTCATCCATGATCCCAAGTAGGAAAAGTGTTGTAACCATGCTCTGATACCAATTTGTAACACACCCGACCCCTTAATTCTCTTTTAAGGGGTGGGGCATCATAATTTTGTTTTCCTTAACTATCTCAAACCCTAACTTCGGGATTTATATCAAGCCCTTATCATCCAGGACTTTCCAACCCTTGCCTCCATGCTCAAAACCGATCTCATAATTGGAAGATATACCTCTCCCAAGTCTTTTGGAGTGTCAAGTCTCTAGACTGCATGATTCTTATGCCACGCATCCACGGAACATTAGCAGTTCTGATTTACTTCGGGACTCTATGATTTGGCGAATTGCAAAGTACTCACAAATGCAAAACTCTAAAGTACAATCCTTCCAAAGTGTCATATCTTCTGACATGCGTCCTCCACTACTAATGGTTACGATGAAATCTGATGCTTCGGGCCTATTGGACTCTCTACGATACTACACCTCAAATCCTCCGGAGTCCAGAAGTTATGGACTCCCGTAGTTCCTCTCACTTCACCAACCACTTTGGCTAGGTAGTCACGTACGATGGGCTGACACATGGAAGGGCCAAGGGTGACACGTGTCATGTTCCAATAGGTATATAGGGTATGTCCTGCACACAAATCCAGGTGACACATGGCACATCTATCATGGGTTCATGTCACCCTGGTGATGTCGGCTTTCCATGTCACCCAGATTGAAAACCTTCTAATATCCCTCAGATCTCACAGTCAAGATCCAGCCACGTAGATCCATAGATCCACAGCTCATATTACTTCATGATTTTGGCCTTTGGGAGTTTTGCGATGCAAACTCCTCTTTTCTCCCGGAGTTGGTCAGTGTCGGGCTAACCATAGCCTAGATCTAATGGTTATAAATATTCTTGAAGCATCCTTGAATTGATGGCTCTCATCACTTCAGTCTTCGGATCTCATTGACACACCACACCTCAAATCCCTCGGAGTGCCCAGTCTTCAGACTCAAGAATATAGCACCACGTGTCCCCTGTATATTGACGACTAAGAGGGATCCCAAAGAATCTGAGGATTGGAGGTCCTCATTACTTCGTGAATCCCGCCTTCAGGGATTTTGACGTTACAACACCCATGTCCTCCCAAAGCGGTCAACATTGGGCTGACTACATCGTAAATTCGACGGCTAGGAAAGAACCCGAATGATCCCTAGATCTACGGTCCTGATCACTTCATGGCTTCGACCTTCGGGGGTTTTGGCTTTACTGCCACTCCATTCTCCTGAAGCAGGACTTCACCGAAGTACCGTGTGCAGGTCCCTCCTCCTAAATGATCTAAAGGTAGGAGGGGATCCTAATGATCTCCCCCAAATATACGGATCTCCTTTACTTCATATATTCGTCATTTGGGGAGTTTGATGCTATGGCATCTCCATTCTCCCGAAGTGGTACTCTGCCAAAGTCCCCTCGACGTAGATATAATGGCTGAGGGAGCCCCCAAACATTCTCAATCAGTGGCTTGCACTACTTCGCTATCGGGAGTTGGATCTCGGTTTAGTCGGTAATATAGGTTCGTCTAACCACTAGGGAAACAATCTATTTCTAGTTAACCTGTCAGTAACTAAATCTCCAGGTTACCTTCGGCCAGTTTATGACTAGTAAGGTCGAAAATACTCCGAAGTCCCAAACTTCTGGAGCTCCAAATCTAGAAAGACTTAGCATTGAGTTCCTGGGTGTTGTTCATGTGGGTCCTCCCGAAAGGATCATGTCCACTCGTCTTTCGAGCGAAAGGATCTTCCCTTTCGATACTTAATTCTCACTATCCTTCCTGAGCTTCATCATGAAAGTGTTAAGAACTTGGGCATGATATATCGATCGCACAGTAAGGAGTATGAAGGAGATATCCTCTTTAGACCGACAGGGTCAGATTGATGCAATTCTTTCTATCCCATCCCTCCTACGGGTTTACATCTCGAAGGCTAAATTGGGGCATATAGACAATCAATCAGAAACATAAGTCCACAAGAAGGTAATTTGTAAATGCATACACATAAATTGATCATTCAATACAGAGACCATTTATAGATGGATAAATACATACATTCAACCATTATTCCATTTCAATGCACAAAGTATGAAAACACTTATCAGAACCAGACGACGTGATGCGAATACTGAAAGGGGTGTATGTTTCCACCCAACCATAGGCTCAGTCACTCCTAATGGATTTACCACTGGCCACCCCCGAGCTAGACCACGATGCTCTGAGAGAGAATTCTTTCTTCTGGATCAGCAACAGTCAGGGATGGAGGTTACTCTCCTCCTCTTAGCTCAGCGACAGTTAGGGACAGAGGTTACTCTCCTCCTCCCATGATATCTTGGCAGTGGTTTTTTCTCTATACCAAGCAAAGAGGTCTGCTTGAGTACTTCCTCAGTCACTCACTAGCCTCGTTTATTATCTTGTATCATAACCTTACTAGCCACATCCTACGACCTGAACACATTATTTTCTCAGTTCTTCCTCGAACCTGAGAGCCCCAACCTCTCATCTCTGCATTCTTCACAAATCTTCCTCTGCCCACAACACCTTCCTTTCTTGCCTTCCTCGACAAGATTGTGTGTGGCCTGAATTCCCCAGTCTGTGGTCATGTATGAAATCCTTACAGATGAGCGCTCTACCCCATCCCCTCATTAACTCTTGAGGAGGCCTTCCCACCTACCAACTTGATTGGTAATTCATTCCTGGGTCAGAGGACTATTCTGGTCCTGAGAAATTAAATCCAGCAAAGTACTGGTTTGGTGGGGTTTATCTAAACCATTCCTAGTTCCCCTCACCATATATTTCATAGCATTTGTGGTCTCTCTTGGCAAACTCCCCTTTCAGCAGTTATGCAACACTTATCTATTTCCTATTAATAACATAAATTACATTCATTGACCTTTTATACAAAGGTCCATTGAATCAAACATTCACACATATCGATTTTTCCATAGTCTCTTAACCAATATAGTTATATTTACAAACTGGGTGAAACAGGGGTGTTACAACCATGAAGTTGTGTGCAACAGATGTGCACAAGGAAAAAAAATCAACAACGCTTTCTCGAAGAGAGATAGTAAAGCAGAAGAAGTCCTAGATCTCATTCACTCGGATGTATGTGGCCTAATGCCATCAACCTCCATCATTGGGTATGTATACTATGTGTCTTTTATTGATGACTATTCTCACAAAACCTGGGTTTACTTTTTGAAATTAAAAGATGAAGTTTTCAATAAATTCAAGGAATTCAAAGCCTTGATAGAGAATCTCTCTGAAAGAAAGATCAAGATACTCAGGTCAAATAATGGAGGAGAATACACCTCAAAAGAGTTTTCAAACTTTTGCAAAGATGTCGAGTTAAAGAAGGATCTCACCACTCCCTACAATCCTCAACAAAATGGTGTAGTAGAAAAAAAGAACGGAACTGTAATGGAAGCAGTGAAGACTATGATCCATGATCAAAATCTTCCAATGAACTTATGGGCAGAAGTAGCAAAAACAACAGTACATGTACAAAACATGTTGTCCCATAGTGCACTTGGGTTCAAGACCCCTGAAGAGATGTTCTTCGGAAAGAAGCCAGAAGTAAGCCATCTCAAAATATTTGGTTGTCCAGTATTTGTACACATTTTGAAAGAGAAGAGAACCAAGATGGACCCTTCAGGAAAGAAGGGAATATTTTTTGGATATTGTGAGGTCTCCAAGGACTTCAAAGTTTATATGCCAAGTTATCATCATATTGAGATCAGCATGGATGTAACCTTTGATGAAGATGCAGCACTCAAGAAATCAAGAAGATGCCAGCTTGAAGAAGTATATGAAGAAGAACCTATGGCTCCCACAGTTGCAAAACCAGTGAGGGAAGTCATAAATTCCCCTGATGAGGATATTATAGAAGATAATGACATAACAGAATCCCAAGAACCTCCCCAGATGACGATCTCCCACAAGAGAAAGCCATCCTAGGCAAGGGAACTTGTTCAATGTGGAAAGAAGTATGGTTCCCCCGAAGGAACCATGAGACAAGTCAAGAAACTCAGGCCATTCACCAGTTATATGGCTTTGATGTGTGATCTCTTAGAGAAGGATCCTACTTGCTTTGAAGAAGCTATTCAAAAGAAAGAATGGGCAGATTCCATGACAAAAGAATACCAATCCATTATAAAGAATGATGTATGGGAAATAGTTCCCAGACCAAAGAGAAAGGATGTGGTATCTTCCAAATGGATTTTCAAAATAAAACATGTTGTTGATGGAATTATTGAGAAAAATAAAGCAATTTTTGTTTCTCATGCTTTTCTCAAAAGGAAGGCATTGACTATGAAGAGACGTTTTCTCTTGTAGCCAGATACACTTCAATCATAACCATCATAGCTCTTGCAACTAAGATGAAGTGGAAGTTACACCAGATAGATGTGAAAACATATTTCTTGAATGGTGTCATTGAAGAAGAAGTGTATATAGAAAAACCTCAAGGGTTTTAAGTTGAAGACAGGAAGACTCATGTCTGTAAGTTGAAGAAGGATCTGTACGGATTGAAGCAATCTCCTAGATCTTGGTATGGAAGGATTGATAGCTTCCTGGCGAGCTTGGGATTTACCAAGAGTAAAGTTGATTCTAACCTTTACTTCAAGGTTATGAATGATGATCATGTTATATTGATGGTTTATGTGGATGACTTATTCTTAACTGGAGAAGAAAAGATCATCATTGATTGTAAGAAGAAGCTCATTGTAGAATTTGAGATGAAATACCTTGGCCTAATGCACTATTTCTTAGGTCTTGAGGTCTAGCAGAGCCCAGAGAAGATCTTCCTTAACCAAGGGAAGTAAGCAGTTGAAATACTGAAGAGATTTTATATGTTGGAGTGAAAATCCATGAATACACCCATGAAAACAAATTTGAATCTCCTAGTTGACACTTCATCGGAATTGATTGATGCTACGCTATACAGACAGATCATTGGATCGTTGATGTATCTGATGAACACCAGGCTAGATATATGTTTTGTTGTGAACACCTTGAGTCAATTTCTGGTAGAGCCCAGACATGTTCACCTGGTTGCTGCAAAACATGTGATGAGGTACCTTAAGGGTACATTAGATTGTGGTCTAAGTTATAATGGAGATCATGACTTTAGACTGAGTGGTTATATCGTTTCAGATTTGGTTGGAAGTGTCTCTGACAGAAAGATAAATTTAGGATGTTGTTTCAGTCTGGGGTTAGCCAGGATCTCATGGAAGAGTAGGAAGAAATCAAGCATTTCTCTCATCATGGAAAAAGAAGAATACATTGATGCATGTTCCGCCACTTGTGAAGCCACATGGCTTCGAAATTTGTTGACATGTTTATTTGATCTGGAGATGGAAGCAATCGTGATTCTATGTGATAACCATAGTTGCATAAAGATGACATAGAACCTTGTGTTCCATGACAAGTCAAAACACATAGAGATCTAATATCATTGCATCTGTGATATGGTGCAGAGAGGAGCCATAAAGCTCCATTATGCTAGCACGGATGAACAGGTTGCAGATGTGTTGACCAAGCCTCTATCTCGTGTAAAGTTTGAGCAATTTAAAGATAAGCTTGGTGTAGTCTGAAAGGACCTACCTCAAAAGGGGGAGTAATGTTGATGCCAGCCTAGTGTTGAATATTTCCAGCTTCGTGTTGATGTTGTTGTGATGTCAGCCTAGTGATAAAGATTTGCAACTTCGTGCTAATGTTGTTGTGATGTCATCCTAGTGTTGAAGATTTCCAGATTCATGTTTATGGTTTTGTGATGTCATCCTTGTGCTGAAGATTTCCAGCTTCATGTTGATGTTGTTGTGATGCCAGCCTCGTACTGAATATTTCCATATTTGTGTTGATGTTGTTGAGATTCCAACTTCGTGCTGAAGATTTCTAGCCTAGTGTTGATGTTGATGATGCTCCATCCTTCGTGATGTGATGTTGTTTTTTGTTGATGATGCTCCAGCCTTCGTGCTGTGATGTTGTTGTTGTTGATGTTGTATCAGCCTTGTGTTGTTATCTATGTTGATGATGTATTAGTGTTATACTAATCCATGTTGATGCAGATGATGATGATGCCATTCTATCTCCATGTTGTGTATGATGATATTGATGATGAGAAAAAAAATTGATGATTTATAGATATGCCAGTCAGTGTTCCAAATGTTGTTGATGTTGTTGCCCTCTCTCTCTCCTGATGATGTTGTAGAATACCCTTCTTGTTAAGGGGGAGTATTGAAATATTGTAACTACAAAGAGTATTCTATTTATTATTGAATTATTATTCATTATATCAATCCCCTTTTTTGGATTGATCATGTCAAGCATTGTAATTGACCAAATCCCCTTTTTTGGATTGGTCAAACCCTAAATAAATTATGCAAATTGAGAAGTCAACCCTCGGGATAATTAAAGTGATTTTAACCACTAAGAAGACGAGTTGGCCCTGCCCAGTGAAGAGACACCTTTCCATCACATCCTAGTTTGTATAAATAAAGGAAGCCAACACCTCATTTGATCACTCACTCATTCGCTCACTCGGTGCCCAAGTTTGGTAGTTGTAGTTGGGAGAAGAAGGAAGAGAGAGGCGCATTTCTCAGTGGAGGATATTCTCTAGTGTTTGGTTTATTGTCTTGGCATTGTATTGGTTATCTATATTAAGGAAGTTTGTGTTGGGTTTTCTTCTCCATGAGGGTTTCCTAGGATAAATGTTGTGTATCTTGTGATTGTGTTTCTCTCAGTGATCCTATATATGATATGGTTATCTAGTAAATTGAAAAGAAACCTAATAATAGCTTAAACCTTAACAGATTTTATCTTGGATTTGATTGTACAATTTAGTGAAACGTAGATTGAAATATTTGATGGTTTCACCCTTGTTATAAAAAATATTATTATAATATTTAAGTTTATATTGGAATTTGGGATTGTCCATATGTACATTTGAACCAATAAGACAATTCAGACCAAGTAGAGAGAAATTTTGGTGGTAATTCAAAAAAATTAGATGCATCTTTTCCCTCTAATGAATTGAAAAAGAGGCGCATACAAACATTTTCATCATTTTCCCAAATATTATGACAAGCATTAGAAAAGGCAATGAGATGTTCGTTAATCAATATAGTGCCATTTCTAGAAAACTTGGGCAAATGGTCTTTGAATTTAGGTAATGGAGAAGTAGTTGGAGCTAAATTAAGTGGAGAAGCAACAATCCATGGAGTAGCATCTAGATATTCTTCAAATTTGAATAAACCAAATTGTTTAACTACTTTGGATGGATTTGTAGTGGAAACAATATGATTGCAATGGTTGTACATACTTCCTATCAAGGAATATGTTGAAGCTTGTGATTGTGAAGAACAACTAGAACTACTAGAACCATCGCTATATGAAGTCATTGTGGGATGCAAAGGAGGAAATGAGACAAAAATACATGTTACTTCTAAAGAAGAATCTGAAAAATATCTTATAAGTTTTAACTGAATATTTTCAACAATTTCCTTTTTCCTTCTTATTCCTAGGAGAGGGTCAAATTCATGTGATTGACCTCTTAAACATCTAAAAGGACGAGTATTAGTGGACATAAGACAATTAATCATTGAGGAGGTATGTTTTGAGCTTTCCTCTGCAGGGATTTACTTTGGTATTGAATTTCAATGTCTCTAGCTATAGCTTCCCAAGAACGCTCAGGCTCTTATCGGGTACGGGAAGTTTCAAGAATAAATTCAAAAAGACAAGAAGCAATGTTTCTTCGTTCGGTAAATATTATTGCAAGTTGTTGACAGGTAGGAAAAGTAATTTAAAATAAAACAAATCAAAATATACAAAGAGTAAAAGTAGAGAATAAAGATATTACTTCTCTAGTATGGTCGCCAAATAAATGTTGAAGCGAGGAATGGAAAGTCCTCACTCAAGCATTTTTTAATCTTACTAGGCTAAGGTAAGATAGGTGGGAATGTTACCCTGGGTTTATAACCTATTCTAAAATATCAATCAACTCTTAAAAACTATGTTCATGGACCTCTTGACCAAAATTTGGTCATCTATATTTTCCTGCTCTTGGATTCATAAAATCCTTGATATCAAAAGAAGACATTTTTTGAGATTTTATAAGTTCACTCTGCATCCCTCAATCTCAGCTTTGCCACGCAATTTTTGGATCAAAATTTTGTTTATGTATGCCTAAGTTACTCAAGATCTTGTCCAAGGGTCTAATTTTGAAGAATCTTTATAAGTATCATGTTTTCCTCTCCTTTCCTATATTACAATTCTACCATAGTTAGAATTTTCACTCAACATCTCTCTCTCCATACTTTACCTCACTCTTCTCCCATATGTTCCACTAGTCTCCACGCTTAGTCTTTTTTTGTGACTCTTCCCTCATTTCCTCATTGGTTTCACGGGTTTGCGCACTTATACTTTCCCTCACCTCCTCACACTCCTTCATACACTACCCCATTGTCTACATATCACCCTACGTCACCCTTAGATCTCCACTCCCTTATCCCTTATCCTCCCATACTTATCCATATTTCAATCTATGGCGGAGGCGGACTCTCACCACACTCCTTCACCCTTCCCCCTCACCTTCCTCACCTCGCTCCCTCTATCTACATTTATCCTCCCTTACTTTCGTCGTCTACATTTCTCCCCTTTCTCCCTAACTACTCACAATCCTCTTCAGGTTCGCGAACACCCACCATCCCTCACTCTCTTACTCACCTCACTCCCCAACCCGCCAACCTGTCCCTGCATCTTACAAACTACCCCTCTAACTTCCACTATATACAAATCCTCCCACTTCCCCTCACTCACCCTTCTTCCTACTCTCCTTTACTTAACCATTATTCCAATTTTTTCTCCATTTAAACCATGAACCAATAAGAGCATTCATCATGGAAGCATGGAATTGTGACACATGGAAACTCGTGGAGGGAGACACATGGAATATTCTTATTGGAGAATTAAACATGGCAGCATACAAAAAGAGAGACACATGGCATGATATTATTGTATGACTCATCATGGTGACTGGGCATGAGGTGGACGACGACGGGATTCCAAAAAATTATTAATTTATTCGACAATTTTCCAAGGGTTGAATCCTCCAAGCTCCATAATTTCTTCTCTTCTCATGTTTTTTGCTAAGTGTATCAAACAATTAGTATTATATATCATGAAGAATCTAATATCCCAATGCATGTGGGATATAATTTTAAACCAAAAATTCGAATTTTATGAAGGGAAGCACGAAATTCATCCAAGGGCCCACATTTGCCCATCAATTTTGATCGACGGTGGTTGAGCATTGATCTTGAAGAGGCCATAACTTGAGATCCGGATGTTGGAATCGTGCAAACTTTATACCCTTGGAAATTTATTTAGACGTAGAATATGGTGTTATAGGTTTCAAGTGTTGAAAGTAGATACATTTTTCTCAGAAATTAAAATATCATTCAGCTGCATTTTTAATGGGCCTGCGTGACAACTCAACTTCACGAACTCATACCTTGAGATCCGGGAAACAGATTTGGGAATTTTTTATATCATTGGAAATATAAGAAGATGAATATAATATCTAAAATTATTTCATATCTAAAAAGTTTATTATAATTCCCAGAAAATTAAAACACAGTCATCCTCTTTTAAAGGGAAAATAATTAAATTTTAAAAATAAAAGTTTAATTAAAACTTTTTTTAAAAAATGAGACGGATCCATTTTCAATATATTTATATTAATGATGTGATTTCATTAATAGGGAATTAATTAGGTATTAATTAAAGGAAATTTTTCAAGAAGATACTTGTACGGGAATTTCAAGAGAGGAAGAAAACCCTAACTACTTAAGTAATTAGAAAATATCTTCTTAAAAAGAGAAGAAAGGCTTCATCAAAAGGTGCAATGATCAGTATTGTCAGAGAGGCAGGATAGAATATCAGAGGAAGAATATGGTACAGCCATGGATACACAATCAAGCTTTTGGCCAAAAGAAATAAATCTCCATCTTCTTCATTATTTTTATTTTTTCTACACCATTTATCATAGCTTTATGCTTGAATCTCAGAGTTGGGCACAAGGTTGAGTTTTTTAGTGTTCTTCTTGTATTCTTCTACAGACTTTTCTTATATGATCATGGAGTATTTACATCCATATACATGATTGTCAAATATTTTGTAATGAAGAAAATTTTTTATGAATAAACTCCACAAAGAATTGCTTCGGGGTTGATCTTGATTGCATCTTGTAACTTTGAGTTTTAAGTATGAGATATTTGAGGTTGAACTATAAAATTCTCTTTTGATTTTGATAGCAATACTCTTTTAAAATTATTTTAGATGATCAAATTATTCTCTCATATTTCTTATGAATAAGATATGGATGCATTTATATATGATTAAGAAGATTGTGTGTGATGTTGATCACAATTTAATTTTGATGTTGAATCCCTCCATCAATATTTTCTTATTGTAAAAATACTTTTGTTGCACATAAAGATTGTATTTAGGTTGTTGAAGAACTATTTTATTTCATAATCTCGAGCAACAAAGATTTAGGGTTTGTTGCCTAGTACTCTCCTAATCCAAGATATTCAAAGACATATCTTTTAGCCAAAGAGGAGAAATACCTCTTTAAAAATGCAGGAAGATTCATATCCTCGTGAAGTTGTTGTTTTGGTCCTGGAAGATTCAAGTGTTAACAGGACTTGATGTTATTATAAAGTTATGTGTTTATACTAAAAAATTAAAAATGTTTATATTAAAATGTTTGTAAAAGATTAAAATGAATGAAATAAATAATGCAACAATCTGAAATCAGAAATACAAGTCTCAATTGAGAATAACCAGATTTTATTAATAAAAGTCTTTCTAGGTTACAGCTAAAATGCCTCTTTTTAAACCCCTTTGAGGGTGAGGACCAACATCACACTTATAAGTCTAAGATGGAATTAAAACATCATACAAATTCAACTGGTGTCTGAAAAAAAATGACCAGAACTGAATACATTGGATCAATCAAGTCACAAGTCCACCAAGTCTTGACTCTACAAAATAATCTTAATTGGAACTGAAAATTAATTCAAGTGTTCTAATAAAAGTACACAAACTACCAAGAGAAATGAAAGACCTTATGAAGCATTTCAAACATCATTGTTTCTTATTTTTTTCTTCTTTTCCGCCTTTAGAAAGATACTCTTGTCAACAAGAGGACTTATCCCTTTTTAAGAAACTCAGAAAATGGAAGAATGAAATTCAAAAATATCAATATGAAACAAGAGCAAACCTTATCATAAGTGTTTCTCTCTAATTCTGTGTGTCTTGTTTGTCTTGTGATTCCTCCTTTTATTCTCAAAAAGGTAGTTCCTCAAGTAGTTGAACTACTTTTAGTTAATAAAGTTAAATAACTTTAGTTAATAAATAAGATAAATATTTTTATGACAAGGATATTTAATAAATAAATAATAACTAAATAGGTGGGCTACCCCTTTATATGTACAATTTATCTCAATAATTAAAATAGTTTTTCCTATCCACTTGATCATATAATAAATCAAATATAAAATATATCAACATCATATAACATACAAAAAAACATGCATCTCAAACATCATGGTATAGAACACTTGTCTCTCCCATAAAAATAGCATGATATTTAAAAGTTTCAAAATAAAACATCATGGTTCTGCCATATGTCCTCAAATAGTGTCATAGTCAAAATTAATCCAAGCATAATTAAAATAATTCAAGAAACTTTTTCCTAAAAAACTCATCCATATCCTTAATAAAGTCCTCATATTGGGACTTCTTTTCTTCCAGTTGAGCAATTTCAAGATGCACTTCATATAAACTTTTTTTTCCACTGCTTGTTCATTTTATCTTTGAGTGAGCAGAGGAAGAGGATTTTTTCATGTTGGTTGAAGTAATAGGTTTCTCACCTTTATCAATTTGAGATCCATGTGGTGTGATTTTTTGATCCTTTGGGGGAGAAGGAGGAGGCGTGGACTCATGTGTGAACAGGTAATACTAGTTTAATTGGAGGCAAAGGAAAATATGCACTAACAATATTAGAATTAACTGGAGGAGGAAGGAGAGGCATAGGCCATTGATTGGCACCAGAAGAAGGATTAACAGGTAAATTTCCCCATCCATCAATATTAGGCTGCACATGAGACTCAGATATGTTTACAATACCAAGTTGAGGCTGAAGATAGCATTTGGGGCTGCTTGAGGTTGTGGCAAGGCTTCCTGACCACCAAGTTAAAGTGCCATGTTTGGATTAGTTGTTGGAACTCATCAGATTCAGCATCAAAATGATAGAGAACCTTGGTTGTTTATGCCCCTAGAGCTACCAAAAGGTATTATTCCCTTAGCCTCTTCTTCCTATGTTTCCTCCTCTGTTTCTACCCCTACTGAAGAAGCTCGTCTATAACCATGATAATCCAATTAGCACAAGTATAAAACAACATTAAGATAAGACATCTAAGGCAATTTGTTTAAATCATTAAATTGGATCTGGCATAACATAACAATACAAAACAAATGGGAAGTGAAATAGGGACAAAAATACATCATCCATTAACCACATCTAATCAATAGCATGCAATTCTGCAATCCATATATGTTGATCATTAATTTCCAAAAAGAATTATGCCCATCTTTAACTTCAAAATATACATAAGAGTGTCTACCAATCAACCAGAATAATGTACGAATAATTTCTTATCTTTTAGCTATGTTCTTTTACCACGCTGAACACATCAAATTGTATATTTTTCGATACATAATTTTTGTTATAAAGACAAGTATGAAATGGAAAAAGGAAATTAATGATAGGGACTTTGGAAAATAACTTACAAAAAGTGAAACTAATGAGGGAAACTAGATCTATATACAATATATATGACTTCCTTTTAATGAACTCCAATTTCACCAAATCATCAACCAAAGCTATCTCTATTGTTTTCTGACTCAATCGAACCAGAACAACCATTCCATAAGAATATCCAAGTCATATTATTCAAAATTGTCGTAACAGAATCTTGCTTTGAAAATGTTTGATTATAGATCCACACTGTATTATTTTAATATTCATGTTATCTTAATTACATAGACAGGATAAGAATGGAACAGGAATTTTAAATGTATGGGATTTTGGGAAAAAATGTTACGTAAAGTGACAATAATGAGGATAATGAGTCTATGTAACAAATATATGTCTTTCAACATTTCCCTTTCATGTGAATAATATATCCTTTGAAACCAAAATGTATAAACTCATTTATATTCATGTCTTTCAAAAATGAGCATATCTTCTTTCATAAAGCCAAATCATTTTTATTTTGATTTGAAGTTATAGACAAACCGAACTATAAACTTATACCCAAAATTCAACACATTAAGAGTTTGAAAACTAGAACCTTTTATAAAACTTCAATTCTGAACTCTATGTTAATACTATCAACCAATCAATGATGTCAACCAACAATCGAAACAAAACAAGTAATTCCACAAACTATAATGGGTCAAAAAACAAAGGTTGAAATGAAAAGAGCTTGGGACCATTGTCATGGTTACGACTTATATCATTTTATTTAGACTTGTTTAGAATAGAGGTGTCACAGTTATTATTTTTATTACATATAACAATATTACCAACTTAACGAGAACTTTGTCGAGTTTTCGTTTTTTCAAGGGTCGCATTTTTTACCCCGTTTTTAAAAATGTTGCTATCGGTAGCACCCCCTCCCTTTTTAGGTGGTATTTTGATATTTTAAATTTTTTTATCCATAATATTTTCACAATATTTTTTTTAAATGTTTATTTTTCATCTATTTTAAAAAAATTCTATCTTTTTTTTTCAACAGTGTGTTTAGTCTCATTTTTTCATCCTTCTTTCAATCAAAAAAAAAAAAAAATTACCAATTATTTTTTTGAAATTAAGATTTTTCATATAATTGTGTCTCCTTAATTAATTTATAGTTCCATATTTTTAAAATATAGTGGAAAACATCATTTTTAACACATTGTTTACCTTTACTTCAATACATAAAAAATAATTGTAGTTAAATAACACTATTTTTTATTATTTTGAAAAAAATATAATTTGATTTTTATATATAAATTAAAAACTAAAGAAAAGAAACCAATTGAAATTAATAATAAAAAAAAAAAAAATTAAAAGAAAATTTATATTAAAAGAAAAGAATAAAGAAAAACTTAAAAAACTAAAGAGCAAAAAAAAAACAAAAATTAAAATTATATATGATGATGATGATGATTAACATCCACTAAGACCGAATTGGTCTATCGGACCTTAAGAGGGTAAGTGGTTACTTGTGATTCTTTAGAATTTTGTTTTTGTGCTCGAAAATTAAGAGAAGCTTTCCAAGATCACCATACTTTTGTTGAGTTAATAGGTTAGGAAGGTTGGTAGTGTAACAAATATTTTGAAAATGAGATATAATATGGGTATAGGCTAGACAATCTAAGAGAAAGTGTTTTTCATCTTCAACCTTCTTAGTGTCACAAAGATGACACACTTTTTCATCCCATGGTGTTTTAGGAATTGACCAATGCCCAGTTTCACTATGGAGTTCGTGAGAATTTGGTCTTATCCTAGCAATGCTTATTTTTTTCTTTACACTTGGAAAAATAGATAGATAGTTTTGAACTTCTAAATTAGGGTTGATTACATCCTTATAATACCTTAATTTTAATTTTTTCTCTAACTCTTTATCACACCACATTTTCTCC
>JASDQU010503575.1:80843-94966 GCA_032191745.1 Picea mariana
CCAGTCATGATCTCCCATGATCATTGAATTCATATAGGTACTGGTCCAATGAATGATGGCAACAGCTCAAGAAAGCTACGACTATAAACTGATGTCTTCAATTCTTCTACACGATCCACCAAAGGTGCAATTCTACATCATGTGAATAAAGGAGTTCAGGTCGAACATAATGAGACTTCGTTTGATTACCGGTCATTAAGGTATACTGTTAACAAACGTGAAATAGCATAACGATAATAAAAGTAGGTATCAAGGCACCGAGTACATTCTTACAAGTGTAAATAAAGGTGTTGAGGTCGAACACTTAAATAATCCATCGATCAGGATACATTGATGTATTCCCAACTATCGATGGTGAGAGAACTTGTCATTGATGATTGCACGCATCTAGGTACTCATAGGACTCTAGGCCTCATTTCCAGAATAGATGAGTTGAATTCGATGGAAGGAGACTCGCTGAAAGGATAGCATTAAGGCGTATCTCATCATTCAGTACGAGGTACAAAGTAATAACTTAATGATTTGAGGAACTCGGAAGAAGATGATGTTCGCGAACCAACGACCCTGTGTGTCTCTCGCAAGCACCAGATGCAAGTAGTGCATGAAAGAGACCCTCTTAATAGCAACCAATAAGGATAATTGTTGACAAATGCGAGAAAACCACCAATAAGGATAATTGTTGACAAATGCGAGAAAACCACCAATAAGGCTAATGGAATCCAAGTCACTAAATGAATCCCAATGTGTGAATATATTTATTGTCATCGAACACAAGGGAAACCCCCCAGTTAGCGACCAATGAGGAGACGTCGACTGTTGGGTTCAAGGTTACCTACCTATGATGAAAGTAGGACCAGGGTGTACGATAGGACAACAGCTTCATGTAACTCTGAGACACACTAAGGGTATGGCTGACATGCAAAATCAAGAGTTTTGAGAAATGGCCGATGCAAGCTTATAGACATCCTTTGAATGAGATCATGAGACATATGGAGGACTCTGGCAGCATAGACTTGATAATGAAACTTTGTGATGTAGGAGGCACCAATCAAACTCTCCATAGGGACTGGAAGAGTAACCATTCGGAGGAGTAAACTCTAAGTAATGAGCTCAGCTTCCTAAGTTCATGCTAAACCCAAACTTTGGATCACAAATGGACTCAAAAGTTTGTGATTTGTTCAAAGGCAACGCGATTGCTGCCAACATGAGATAATATTCTTTTCCCGCCCATATTTGTTTGTTTTTTCATAAACAAATGAATGTTATGATACAGAGGAGGAAATGAGTGTCGCGAGTAAGCAACTAATTCCAACAGTGGAACGTACCTATGCTCAATGAAAGGAGGTGCATGCAGGACATGGAAACTCGGGGGAATGTTTCCTCCTAGAGTACAAGGTGTCAAACTACAAAGGATATAAACAAGGCTTTGTTTGGCTGATGATGCAAACTGTTGAGGTAATAGGCTTATAGAAAGAAAGCAGGAACTGACAATAGGCTCAATACTACAAGCAGGATAATGGAGTGCAATTACAACTTAACGCCAAAGAATGTCCTTTTTTGAAAATTAGTCTACTTGGTCCAAAAAAGGGTTAAACTTACACCAAATAGACGTCCTTTCAAATCCAATTAACGAGTGTGAAAGAGACAAGTTCACTCGGAAATATTTTCGCTTTTTGAGAGAGTGGGAAAAAAACTTAAATAAGACTCAGGAATGTTGTTCTAAGCAACATATTATGGGGGAGGCCAGGGCTCCCGTGCAGGACTTTTGTCGAAATTCAGAAACTCACAGATAGTTGAAACAAGCTTGGGAAAACCCAAAGCTTTCCAAGTCATGGAGGATAAAATACTTGCAGAGGTTACCTTATCTACAATATATCGAAGAATGACCCTTATCTGGAAGGGTGTAGAAGAAGGAAGTCGAGGCTCTACAAGATCATTCCAATCAAAGGAAACCACCCTAGGACTTGGAGGGAGCATACTCGAAGAGAGTGGAATGATCCCTTGTTCAGAAGGTATAGAACTAGAAATGCTAAGGACATGGTCGAACGACATATCACCCCCCAAAAGAAGAGTGGAATTGGTCGAAGGTTGCATCGACAATGTCACTTCCTTAGACTTGTCACTCTCCAAGAGAAGAGTGGGATCGACCGAAGATTGCATCGGCATGACCACTTCTTCAACCATTGGTTGAATAGGATGCGAGACAACAAGGTCAAGAGATGCATCACCCCCTAAAAGAAGAGGGGTGTCAAACAAAGATTGCATCAGCACGACCATTGTATCAACCAAAGAAGGACTAGAATGTTGGAAAACCAAAGACAAATCAGAACCCGAAGGGCCCCCAGGAAAGCACCACGCTTCTTGTACCACAGCAATAGCAGGGCACAAACGAGTAAGGTGATCTCCTTTGGAAATCCTACAAAGGAACTTGGGCTTACATATTATACATCTAGGCTTCTCAATCATATGAATTCCCCCAGCATGACTTGCAGTGGTTGGTGACATGCTCCCAGCATGACTTGCAGAGGCTAGTAGCAAATATCCAACATGACTTGCAAAGGTTGGTGATGAATGCCCAACATGACTAGCATTGGTTGGTGACGAACCTTCAACATGATTAGCAGAGGTTGATGATGAACCCCCAACATGACTAGCAGAGGTTGGTGATGTATGTGCAGTGTGACTAGCAGTGACTAGATTTGTGCCCCCATCATGACTTGTGGTAGTTGGTTTTTGGTCTTCAACATGACTTTCAAGGGTTGTCGACCAATCTCCAACATTACTAGCAGAGGTTGGTGATATAATGCAAGTATGACTTGCAGTGACTAGACTCACGGTGGTTGGTTGTGGCATTTGAGACCAAGGTTCCTGGAAAGAATGGTTTTTAGAAATTGTGGGATAGGAAGGGTTCTGGTATACACCATGGCCCTTTCCGGCAGAAAAGTATCCTCCTCCAAATTGATTCATAAAGGGTTGTAAGGGCACCATCATCGAGGAAGTCACTTGCGAAGCGAAAGTGACATGATAAGGGTTACTCAGGTGAGGATATATGTTGCCCCCAGATGAAGGAACTTCGTGAAAAGGGTTTCCCATACTATAAAATTGACTCCCCTCAGATGAAACACCAGAAGATAGACAGAGGTCTTCCATGGAAAAAGAGTTTGTAGGAATCGGCATAGCGGAAGAAGGATAGATGGACTGGATGTAATAAGTAGAATGACTGCCCATTTGAGCACTTGAACCTAGAAAAGTGAGGCTAGGATTGGATCCATAGGAAGGAAGATTCCAACCTCCTATCGTAAGAGTTGGTTGAGGAATATGACTCACACCAAACGAAAAGTGAGAATAAAGATGCATCATGCCCCCAGACCCAAAACTAGGATTCACATAAGACGACAAAACAGAGGATGGAAAGTGTGAAGACATATTTAGCATACCATGAGAAAAATTATTAGAGGCCCAAGGTATTGGATGAGTATCATGATTCAGCGTACCACTTGGAAATACAAAAGGATTCGTCCCCATGGAATGAGAAAATACCATGGGTTGGGTAACGCTAACTGAGGGAGTCATGGGGGCTCCACTAACCATATAAATGAAAACTCACGACGCAATACAAAATCCTAAGGCCAACTAATAATTAGAGAGCACACCAAAGTAAAGCAAAAAGACCAATGCACACAAACAGGATATAGTAGTTGAAAAGGGGCCTCCCTCACTAGAGTAGGTATGTCTCATCCAACAGGGGCCTGAGACTCCTTTCAAAATATCGAAGGTATCAGAATCAGTTATAAGGGCACTCATGGGCTTAACAGCACAGTCGGTCAAATCCCCTCGGAGACGTAATCCTCCATAAAGGTTGTGTGTTGTTCGACCCTTATTTGACTCAGGGTACCTGCAGAATAACCCCTGCTAGTAACCTATGTGGCTACCTATGTCAAGAAACTAAAGCCACCATGATATAACAAATGCGCAAGCGAACATTCGTAAGTGAGGTCCATTGTATGGGCAGGGTAACAAAGCCTGAATTCTTGAAAGCATCACCTCTCACAGAGGTAAAGGTACTAGCAAGACCCCCAGATACGAATAGATCCCCAGAAATATCTATGACACTAAGAAGGTATTAGAGGGATATCTCTGCAACCTAATTCATATGACCTCGTGTTTAACTCTGGTGTGAGCGAAGCCTCCTAATGTCACCAATTATACAATGGATTTCACCACTCCCTTAGTCAGACACATATGTTGAGTTTAATAGCCTTGGAGAAGTTTACTCACAAAATCCTATTCTGAGGCTCTATATATTAAGCTAGTTTGTGTACCCTAAAAAATAAAATTGTTTCTAATCAATTTTAAATTAATCAATGTTACTTTTAGTGGCTTTGTTTACTCAAAAGATGTGGTCGTGAAACTAATTATGTTATGACCAGCAAGTAAAAGAAATGAATATGAATATGAATATAATGCAAAGTCTTAATTTCAATTCTCAACAAATGATAAGCTTTTCAAAATGCAACTTTCAATTCAACTCTGCAATTTCAAATAGGATGCAATATTTTCATACATGTATCAAGATCGATAATAAACAACCCAAAAGGGCAAATGCCAAAATGAAAAATGTATATTTTTGTATTTTCAATATAAAGAAATGAAAATGCAAGGACTAAACAACAGCTTGATATATAAATCCTATTGTAAGCAAAAAGAGACAAACAAAACAGGATATCAAGAAGAAAACGCCCAGCCCAAGATGCAAGGAAAACCAATGAAAAAGATGATGAGAAAGAAAAAACGCTTGAAAATTCAACCAAAGAAAGGTTTCATGTCACTTTGCAGGAACTCAACAGTTATGACAGAGACCCAAGAAGACTCGAAAACCATCAAAACTCACCCAGTGAACACCAAACTCAGCAATCAAGCAAAAAAAGGATGATGTACGCGACTGTTTAGGAAAAAATTGCATGTGTGCATGCCCTATAGAACGACAGCTCATGTATGCATGTGCCTGCCTATGGAAAAACCATGTATGTGTATTAAAACACTTCCAGGTTAAGGATAAGGCCAAGAAACTCAGACTCAAAATGAAAATAAGTTGTCAAGCAATCAGACGACAAGGAAACTCAAGCTAACAGAGAGAAATCTAAGGAGAAAAACACTCCAAACCCCGAAAAGAAGATTCTCCCCAGTATGGTCGCCAATTCTGTTACGAGGAAAATCACTCTATGGAATGAGGTAAACCACAACATACGGAAATGACTGCAGAAATCAATTATAATCTCAAGTATGCTATATAAACAAACATGCTAACAAGATGAGATAAAGAGCCTACCTTGTCCGGATGTTCGATTAAGTCCATTGTTGAGCACTCAACCCAAAGCTATATACCTGCAACTTGTCATCAACAACCAAGATATGCAATCATATGGTGATAATATATAAATATAGCACATGTAATAGCATAATCCATCAATATTCATAACAAATATGTTCATGGAATAACAATTCAAATATTTGCAAGACGTTAATTGGACGAGAAAAGAGTATTTCTATTAAAATATGATCAACGAAAGTGTATGAGTGACAAACTTTTGTGTCGACACGTCTCAAAACCGAGAAACTAAGTCCCTTCCAGTTGGGCCTCCACCACTTCAATCCTCCACCAAAGGCAAACTCATATAAAAGAGACAATGAGGTTCTCCATCAAATAGGGAAGAGCTTGGGGGCTAAACAATGTGTTCAGACTTTAAAGGACAAAGGAATGTAGACTCAATATGAAGTGAATAATTTCTTCAGAGTAACTTTTGTCTCAAAAGTTGAATTCTTCTTCTCTTCCACAGCTTGGATATGGCCCATTTATAGCCTTTAAATGGAACTAAAGAGTCGAGTCGAAGCGTTTCCAGTATATGGAAGGTCGAGGATCATGGATCTCGTGACGTGACATGGAAACCCGACACCATTTTTTAATTTTGGGTGCAAAACCCGATGTACACGGGTTGTAATGGTGCAACCTGCGTATATGCATGTTGTATAGCTGTTAGGGCACGTATATGTGGAAAAATATTATTTTTAGATCTAAGGAATGCAAAAAGGGACTTCAAGTCTGCATAGGGAAATGGAAAAGGCCTTCTAAGCAAGTTGCATGGGGTGAGGCAAATCTTGCTATAACAGGAGTAGAGACATGGTTACACTTAGTCATGCCAAACTTGTTCAACAATTCTGCAATGTACTTATTTTGGGAGATGAATATGTACTTTGGACTTTGAATCACTTCAAGGCCCAAATAGTATTGAAAATGTCCCAAATTTGTCATCTCAAAACCTTTCATCGACTCTTTCTTTATGGATGGGATATAACTTTCATTGTTCCCTATTATCAACAGATCATCTACATACACTACAAGATATACCACAATTTTTCCAACTTTCTTAACAAATAGAGTTACATCGTTAAGATTGAAGTGTTTGAAATTCAATTTCAAAAGATGCTCAGTTTTCTATTCATACTAGGCTCATGGTGTATGTTTCAGGACATATAAAAATTTGATGAGCTTGCATACTTTATGTTCTTGTCCCTTTACAACAAAATCTTATGGCTGAGACATGAAAACATTCTCTTTCAAGTCTACATCCAAGAAAACAGTCTTCACATCTATTTGATGAATTTTTCATCCATTTTGTGCCGCCAAGGAAAATAGAGTATGGATGGTAGCCCATTTTGTTGTGGGGGGGGAATTTTTCTCATAGTCAATACATCCTTTCTATACAAATCATTTTCCCACAAACCTTGCTTTGTAATTTTCAAGAGAGCCATATGATTTGTACTTGTTCTTGAATACCCACTTGGAACCAATTGGTTTGGTTATGAATAGAGGATCCACCAACTTCCACATCCCATTCTTGATGAAAGCATCATACTCCTTTTGCATGGCTTCTTTCCACTCATCATGAAAAGTGACTTCTTCAAAGAAGTTGGTTCAAAGTTAGTAGATAAATTCACATCACAATCATATGATGCATCCATATCATCCACATCACTTGAATTTGAATTATCTAAATCACCCCCATCTTGCCTTGAGAAACTTTTGGTTCTTGTCTTTGTAATCTCATTAAGATTAACACTTTCAATTGTTTTTATGAGCCATTTTGGTGGACCTTTGTGAGATGGTCTAGGTTTCTCAGCTAATTGAGATGGTGTTGAATTCTCATCAAGACTCAACCTTTCAATCCTCTCAATCACATCATCTAAATGAACTTCAGGTTATAATGAAGTGGCTTGAACTTCTTCGTGAGGGGGAAATGGTGTTTCAAAAGGAGATTCCAGAGATTGATCCAAGATAGGGATCCCCAATGGGTCCTCCCTTCAACATGTGGAATCTCATCATCAAATTCATGATATGTCTTTACAATTTATTCAGATGATCGAGCTACCTCTCAACAGTTTTGTCATTCTTGGAGGATTCAAGAAAAATTACATCTCTGGAAAGAATGAATTTCTTGTTCATATCATCGTAAAGATGATATCCTTTGGTGGTATTTGAGTACCCCAAGAAGATGCACTTTCGACTCCTTGCATCAAACTTGTTTCTTTGCTCCTTCGGAATTAAGGCATAGCAGGTGGAACCAAAGACTCTAAGATGTCTCATCGAAGAAATGTGGTCATACTACATTTCATAAGGAGTCCTATTTTCAAAAGCATGAGATGGACACTTGTTTTTCACATAAGCTACACATGGAACTGCATCAGCCCGAAACATCAATTTTACATTTTTGAAAAACATCATGGAATGAACTATATTGAAGAGACTCATGTTCATTCTTTGAGCTACACCATTATGTTGAGGATTGTATGGAATTGTGGTTTGATGTTTGATCTCATGTTGGCGTAGATAATTTTAATTCTCTTCCATCATCACTGAGAAGAGAGCCAATACAAGACTGAGCTTCATTTTGAATCCATACACGAAAGTTTCTAAAAGATTCAAAAGCTTGTGACTTATCTTTCAATAAGTGCACCCAACACATCCTAGTGTAATTATCAATAAAAGACATAATATATTTATTTCCATTTGCAGATGGAACAGGAATGGAGCCACACAAATCAGAATGTATCATTTCAAGTTTTCTGCACGCTCTAGAAGTTCATGAAATGGATTTTTGTTATGCTTACCAAGATACAAGCATCGCATGGCTTCAAGTTCTAGGAATAGTAAGCAACCAAAAACACCATTATTTTTCAACAAACGAAGGTTGTCATAATTAATGTGACCAAATATAGCATGCCACAAGAGACTAGATGGCATTGTAGCTTCATTGTGCTAAGAAAGGTATGTAGAATTATATGCATGAGCAGATGTCCCTTCCAGCTTCAACAGTCTTCCATCTTCCACCCTAATCATGACAACCATGTTGTCGGAAGCTTTCCTTATTTCAACTTTGTCGTCCATGATATGAATAGAGTGATCTTGCTATCATACAAGAGACAACAAGTTCCTTTGCAGCTCAACAAGATAGAACACAACATGCAAAAGAAAATCCAGGAGTCCAGGAAATTCAAGCCTGATGGTACCAATTCCCAAAGGTTTGAGACTTGATTTATCTACAAAATAAACTATGACATCTACATTGTCATTGAAATCTTCAAAAAAATCTCTCTTGAAGGTCAAGTGGCAGGTTGCACTTGTGTCAAGCAGCCATGCATCTCTCCAAGAAGCAAATGAAGTGTTAAACAAATCTTTAGTAACTCCTATATTGCAATAAGCAACAATATAATAAGAAGATTCAGGTGCTTTACCTTTCACCTGATCCGATGTTTTACCTTTGTCTTATTTATGATTATGTATGTCTTTGATCTTTTCCCATGGGATTCTGCAGTTCTTTGCTTCATGTGACCCATTCTTTTCACAACAGTCACAGTGAAGATCAAATCTCTCACCTTAGTTGTGTCTACCCCCCTACCTTTGAAATTCTTTCTTCCACGTCCTCTTTAATTTTCTTCCCCTCTAGAAGAATCATGTGACTGATTATCCCCTTTCTGAGCAAGGCACATGGTCTCACTAGTGGACTGAGCTTACTTCTTTCCAAAGGCTTTCTCACGTCTACAACTTTCTCCACCAAAGTGTCAAATGTGATGGATTTCATTTGACCACTAGCTTGCAGGGATTCAAGGTAGTGAGAATATGTAGGGTAGAGGGCCTTAATGAAGTATGTGAGAGAAAGTTTTATCTTCACTCTGATGGCATCAATGTCATGCATTGTGGCTTTGATCATAGAAACCAAAGTCATGGGATCACCATCCTTTAACTCTAGGTTGAAGAGCCTCACCAACAATTGCATGAGTTCGAGTTCTGAGTGAGTCATACAAATCCTTCAATTTCTTCAAAGCACTTGAGTCATTAATAGAAACACTATGGTGACTCACCTCTTCACTTATTGTTGCAGCAATCATAGGATATGTTTTATAATCTTTGTCCTTCCATATGGAACGCTCCCTATTTGATGTAGGAATGGTCAGTCTACTACTCTTCCATTGCGCTTCTAATTCTTCTTTTTCACTGGCAGATGTTGTTTCACAAATGCCATTCCATAAGTCATTAAAAATCAAAGTGTGTTTGATCTTTCTGTACCATTCTGGGTGATTTTCCTTACCAATCAACACCACACCAACAATGGAGATGATAGAATGTATCTTTCCGCATAACTTGACACTTGATCTCTGCACTCGCTCCTTCAAAATCAATTCGAGCAGCCAACGACTTGTTCATCTCCTCATTGTTCCAAACATGGTAAATAGAATGGCATTCAACTTATGATGATGCATCACTTGTGATACCATGCTCTGCACGAGGAAGGTGGGGTATGGATCTGATGATTTTGATTATTGTACGAGTTTGAAATGAATTCGAACACGAACAAGTTTTGGATATAGTCAATCCAACATTATTGGGGGGTGGCCAAGAGAGCAAGCAACGAGTGATCACAATTACACTTTTGTGCACTCAAGGCTCTTCAACATTGTGGCCGGCAATGTCAAAGATCGCATCCATGTTAACCAACAACTTAGAGAGTCTTATTCACCCTACATAACCATCGTTTATAGTTGTCATTGCCTCCACTATTGCTTCATCTCGGGGATCTCATGGATCTATCACCATGTCTTTTCTTCCTCTCTTTTCAGTATTCAAATGCAATTAACCTTTCACAATTTACAAAGATTGAAAAGTGGCAGGATCCTTAAGCAGGCTGGAAAGCTGCAAAGGAAGAATCGATACTTTGTTGGAGGCTAGAAATCCTTCCAACTCAAGGTCCAGCGAAGGGGGGAAACAGTAAGCCACTTGTCTCTTTGTTTCTCAAACGCCTTACTCCAAACCCTTCCCACGGTGTAAACAAGATGTTTGTGGATGGCCTATGCCAAAGATGTTGCCATTGACGAGAAGCCAACCTCTCTGAATGAATCTGCACTAAAAAAGGATGTTGTGGAGGAAGCTAAGCCTCCTTTCGATTAGGATGACAAGGGAGAGACTAGAGTTGGATAAAAACATGTTAGAATCTCAGTCAGAAGAGGATGACGAGGGTCCAAAGGACGATGCAACAACAATAGATTTGGACCAGCACTTTCTTGTAGAGAGATGGCACTGGTTCTTTTTTTTTAATAAAAGTGAGGGTTATGGCAAGAGCACAACCAAACGAAACAAGCGGTAGTTGAGGGCTCTAGAACTATGCAGCAGTGTAGATAAAATATGGACGACAAAGCAACGTGAAGGGAAGAGCAAGCCAAAGAAGGCTTGGAATGACTTCATCCTGGATGAAACCCTAATACCTGCAAATAAGGGGCACAAACGATGCCAATACGGATGAGAGAGACTAAGTAATGCAGACAAGGAATAATGAGAGGCATTGTTGCACGCGAGAGGAAAGGAAACGCCCAGTGCAAAGAATCATGGAGTTAACCTACTCTAATACCACTGACATGCAAGTACAGGCAAAAAATGTAACTTCACACTTTATGATTTGCATTAACATGAGACGTTCATAAAATACAATACAGAATGACCATTGGTCTTCACCTTTCAAGTGACTCTTCATATCACCTATAACTCTTCACATTTCTACTATTTACAATTTACCATAATCCATGGATTAGGTATTCAACAATAATATATTAATATTGTCATGGAATATGCTTTCAATTTCAGTAACAAAAAAGTGTACATTTCTCAATTCATAAATATGTTTCATTAATCTTACTTTTGTAGAGTTGTAAAGAGGTAGTATGAACATTGATGATTTCAATCATAGATAATGTTTTAATAATAAATCATTACATAAAAGAAAGTGAGTGAAGTCATTGAATTCATTAAGAAAGCCACAATTTATTAATTTCTAAGGGTGCAACTACAAAAGCAAGGCTTCATATTGGTAAGATTCAATATGTTTTTATGAAACCGTGGATTGTTGTTGTGATAATTCATCCTAGAACCATTTGATTTGTCAAACATTGAATTTCTTCCACGTCTGCCAACAGGAGACTTTGAATCTACATGCATGCAAAAATAGGGAATAAAAATAGACTAAAACTAACACTCCAAAATCTTCATAATTAGTTACACATAATTGCCATTTCCAACTTATATATAGCCAATCCTAAAGATAGATGCTTTGCAATTTAACCTTTTATCCATTATGCATAACCTTTAAGCAATACTTCAATGGACCATATGCACATACCACTCCCTTGTGAACCTTATATAATCTATCTATAAAATAATTGTGTTCCCATTGAAATAACAACTTCTCTTAGTTGGGTATGTCTAGCTAATATTGAAGACGCTTTATTAAAAATGGATTATAGAGATCTTGGATGATAGGGATCTTGGTGCATAGAATTTGAGAGTTTTCAGCGTGGTCACCATACAATGTTCACTGTTACTTCAAATGTTCTTTTACAAAAATTATCCATGGGAATAGTTGCAATAAAACCTAAAACACCACAAAAGCACTTACAAACTTAGGAGAAGAAATCACAGTTTAATAGTAAGAATATATGCAAAAGAAAACATTATAGACACAACAAAAACACAGTAGAAAATTTTCTGTTCATTATCTTATATGTTGACCTTATCAAGGATATACACAAATAATGCAATACATGGTACATCTTTTCATGAAAGATAAACATTCATTTTGCATATATTTGTTTCTAAAATACCTCATGGAATGAGCCCCTTGAAGATAGAACATAAGAAATGTTCTCGGTAGCAAAATAATACACAACTTACATAAAATTATTGGCTTGATCCTTAATTTTGTTTTTACTTACCCTGAAACTCAAACTCTCTGTTTTCAATATTGGGTTAGACATGTAGACTAAAAAAATGAATGAAACTGCACGAAGAGAATAATGAACAAGGAATTCTCCATATTCCCTACATACATAACTTGGAAGTCTAAATAGTTGAGATTTCAAATGAATTGCCAGAGTCGCAACCCTTCTCTTACGCTAAAAGCCAACTGTGGTAGGAACTCGGAACATATTATGATTCACCACCAATTCTTCTTTCAAATATTGGCTTCGAAAACATTCAAAAGTGATATAAAAGATATATTTGCTACTTCATCGTTTAGGGTTTACCACTCACTTTGAATCCGATACACAATAGGCAAGGTCTTCTCTGTATCCCTCGTTTAGGATTTTGTTGAACATTTTTTGTTGAGAACATCTGGCTTGTATTAAACATAAAATGTGTACAATGAACAGAGATATGAACAAGGAACAGAAGAAATATCAAATATGTACAAATATCAAAGAGCAAAAATAAATCAAAACCTCTTCCTCAACGCTACTAAAACTGAAGAATTTTGTTCCATGTTGATATGACTGACTATTTATATTGAGTTACTTAAGACCAATCAGGAAAAATATCATGTCATTCATCAAATAGAGAGTGCCATACAAAAATAAGATGCAAAGAAATTCATGTAATCCTGTATGGGTTTGACTCTTAAAAAGCCCTTTTCAACTTCAAACAATGATGTCCCAAAATTTTATATCCGTTATAACAAAAGGCGGCCAACATTGACAATGCCCATATTTGCCACCTTCCTTTTACAGATATTGGATTGCATTGGTCAATCATCTACTTACCAACATAAGCAACTAGCAATCATGAACAATGAGTCGACTCAGATTTTAAAGTCCTAGAATCCTTATTTAAAGGTTGAAAACCTCGGGAGTTTTTCTCTTAGGTAATACAATCTTGCTCTGCGGACTTTCCTGTGTTTCACAACCTTAATTTCTTTAAGATTTGGCGAGTATCTGAAACAAACCAGAAAAAGAAAAAAAGAATTATACATCCATGACCTTAGGAATAAGCCAGTAGAAAACAAGCCCCATCAATTTCCTACATTTAGGTCTCTAGTTGAAAATCACTGCCACATTAAAGATAGCACTAGGTACTATATAAAATAAAGACACTTGACAAAAATTCAAAACTCTACTTCACTGGAAAAATAATGCCGTAGTCTAAACATTCTACGTTTTATACTTTCCGGCAATTATCACCGGAATCTAGCAACCCAATTGTTGGCGAAATCACAACTTTACATTGTTTAAATCGTGTTTTTTAATGCATAAATCGATTCAGCACCCTCAAAAAACCAAGGACACCTGGAATATGTAATCTAAACCACTGAAATCTGCAATTTTCTAAATTTCTGACCGGATTTCAGGCAAAACTGGTCGGAAAAAGTGCCCAGAAAAAGGTAAAAACATAGAACGTTTAGACTACGTCAAAAATAATTACAAACCATTCAAGAACAGTAGTTGCATAATCAAGTCAAAGAGATAACACCAAAGAAACTATTTAGAAAACAAACATATATTGATAAAGATTTAAATCGTACCAACGTGAAAACTTTAACTTGCTTGGGTTAAAAATAATCCTGTTTGCAATTCTACATTTTCGCTTTTATTCAATTTTATTGTCTTATTTTCTTTCTACTTCTCGTCATTTATCTTCCTTCATTTTATTCTTCCCCAAATCTACAAGGTAATAACATTCATGAGAATGAAATTCCTGATGATATTGGCCAAGATGAACATTTTGTTATCTGTGATAAATTCAAACG
>JASDQU010503576.1:30115-47131 GCA_032191745.1 Picea mariana
TCTAAAATCAAGGGTTGAAACTATTTAGATGTTCCTAAATCACCTTTGTAACCTGACAAGTCAAAAGAGAAAGAATGAAATCAATCTACGAGGTATCTCCAAATTAATTTCATAGAATCATAATGCAACACATTGTATCTTTATATAATGTGAATGCAACGCATTGTATCTTTCGTCGACTTTTCTAATCCACAAGAATTTCAGACACATACGTCCTATGTTCCACAATGTATATCATTTATCCCATAAACTATCTCTATAAGGAAAAACCACACTGTGTATCATTTAGCCCATAAACTATCTTTAGAAGGAAAAGCCATATGTGGAGGGTCGGGATAAACCATTCAATAATTAGAAATTGAGATGGAAGACATGATTACACAAAACATTTAATTGTATTACATATTAATACATTAAGATACAACACATATATATAGTTGGAGTGAGATCCAACTAACTCCACACATGGATATGTAGGTTGAGAGAATATCTTAACAGTCTCCTACACATCCTCAAACTAATCCCCAAACTTTAGTATACAACATTAATGAAGCATTATCTCTAACACCTCCTTTAATGCTTACATTCAAAAAAACCTTACAATAATGAAATCACAGTTACAACACGTAAAGAGTTACAACACTTTAACTTTGTCTGGCATGGTCTTCATCGGTGCCTATACCCACTCTGATGCCTCCAGACTGAGCTCTTTCTCTTCCTCATCTTCGACTTTACCATTCAACTCATTTAAAATATAAATGCTTCTAACCATCTTTGATGAACTTTGTAGAATTGACGCTTCTCGATCTCCCGAAAGACAATCTTGATACTAGATTACTCTATAGAACTGCTACCATCTGTGAACACACGGCCCTCTGCGTTATTCATCATTTATCTAGTATAACATTCCGTATACGGAATATCTTCAAGAACCAATTATACAATTTGACTTTATAAAAATAACCTGTATTGATGCTCCCAGAGCACAATGGGTCACATCAGCTTGACCTTATTATGAAATACCTGTAACTAATGCTCCTATAGCACGACGGGCACATTAGCATATAGAAAACTTACACATAAGTAAATCAATGATCTATTCTCTCCCTGAGCAGGACGGGTCAAGAACCACTAAGTTGAATTATGTAGTTTGTTCAATAATAGGTACGTTCTTTGGGGTTCTGAATCATTTAATTTTACAAACCATAATTAAAAAAAATCTTCTCACAAATCTACAAGACACCCTTCTTCATATAATTTTACACTCATAATATACATATACAAAATATAAGATATGTTTTGCAGACCACTCAATAAAGATAAAACCCACAACACACTATATATTACGCTGCAACACATGGATTAGCCGAGGACTGAATATCTACAGTGGTTCCCATAAGAAAACCATGCTTCTATCCTCTTACTGGTAGATAGACTCACGATTGGTTGTTTGCATAGCTTCAAGGGCACGAGAAGGATTTCTCTCTACACCCACCGGCATCAAACAATAGCGACAATTCCCAGCGAATCGGCTCAACAACAAATTCAATGCAACAGTAACACCGACGTCTACAACCAACAACCACGACTCACATTCAACAAGAAATGTCGAGTATTCATTCTTTTCATAGTGTATTCAACAGTAGATGCAACCTCAGGTCTATCAAAATTCCTAGATCATGGCCGCCTTCCTCTACACTTGGTTCCGGTGACTTTTATGCATGGTGGCAATGCAGTTCTTCTTTTCATGCACATGGTTTGTAATGGATCTGCAAGCAAGCACTGCAATGGATCTGCAAACACGCAACAGATCTGGTGATCTTTTGATAGACCTCGAATTAGTGGCAATGGAAACACCGTCTATATCAACATACTCCAATTCGTCCTTTCACTGCCTCAGATGTCTCAGGCCCAAGCGATCAAAGCGATTGACCCTCCAATCCTGTAACTTCTTTTAGTGATGAGAAAGCAAATGATCCACACAAAAAATCACGAAAAATTTCACACAAGCAAAATATAGATAAATCTACAGAAATCTTCTTGCACAAGTTCTGCACTAACTAAAAAATGCACTCCCACACATATGTACAATGAATCAACTTCAATAGCTATCACATTTTCCTGGGCACTCCCGTGAGGGATTAAGCCTAGCGAAGCTCTGATACCAAGTTAGAAATTGAGATGGAAGACATGATTACACAAAATACTTAGTTGTATTACATATTAACACATCAAAATACAACACGTATATATAGTTGGAGTGAGATCCAACTAACTCCACGCATGGAGATGTAGGTTGAGAGAATATCTCAACAGTTTCCTACACATCCTCAAACTAATCCCCAAACTTTAGTATGCAGCATTATCTCTAACATCAATAGTGTAAAATCTAGTATTGTCGTAATCATCAAATTGCCAATCGAACTAGTGGTGTTTAGCTTGTAGGTAAACCATAATAATCAAGTTTGAAAATTTCAAATAATTTTTTTTCAATTTAATATTTTTTTGTGACAATATACTTCTTAAGTCTTTTAGATATATAGACTACCCTTTCTAGAGTAGTTATACAATTTATTCATTTTCTTCACATTAAATAACTTTTAAAACTAATAATTTTAGGGGTGCAATTCACCCACATAATCCAAAATCTCTTTTCCCCTCCCTTTTCGTTTCAAAACTTATTTCGTCAATTTCTCCATGATATGTTCAGATTTAAAAGGTAGTTATGCAATTTATTATTTTCTTTACATTAAATAACTTTTAAAACTAATAATTTTAGAGGTGCAATTCACCCACATAATCCAAAATCTCTCTTCCCCTCTCTTTTCGTTTCAAAACTTATTTAGTCAATTTCTCCGTGATATGCTCAGAATTTATTCTGTCGATTTCCCCACGATGATATGTTCTTTGTAGGTAGGGAGATACACGAGGGGATACTTAGATCTACCTTTATGTGGCCATCAATGAAGTCAAGCGATGGTGAGGTAGGTTCCTGAGCCACTTCTTGCCCCGGAGATATATATTCATCTAGCGACAGTTTTGTGCACGAACAAACAAGAACAATGAAGTGGAATCTATTTCGGTTTGTGGGGAAGGGGAGAGAAATCGTATATACGAGATGTCGAACCAACTATTTTATTTGACTACTTTATTTACCACGTCATACCAGGTCAAAAAGGGATGAATTGAAACCCCTTCTCCTTCCTTTCCCAAATCCGTATTCAAAATGCTAGCAGTAAGTGCCCAAGGACAACTTTCAATGATAACGGAAAAATCAATATAAGGGCTATGAGTTCCGTTCACTTTATTCGAAAAATTATGCAGGTAAAATTTTGACATTTAATCCATTGGATCAACCACCTATAGTGCCAATGTTACGGAATTTCACCAAACTATTAGATATTCGAATCGAATTATCAAATTTTTAGAATTTTGTTCTATCGAAATTTTTGTATTTTTTTGGATTCGAAATTTTCTTTTTTGCCTATTAATTCGATTTTGATAACTATTGGGAAAACCTTTCATGCACAACAATACCCGGATTTTTGGTTTATGGATGTGTGTTCTTATGGACGGTTGGACGACCACTATTCACTATTTTTACATCTATTGATGTGCAACATAAGAGTTATATCAACGTGGTGAGAAATATGAAAGGTTAATTGATGTTTGCTTGGTTTTTTTTAAATATATAATTTATCAAAGGTTAATTGATGTTTGTTAGGTTTTTTTTGAAATATATAATTTTTTGGTATGTTTAGATCAATAAAGCCAATAAATTAAATTTGGTTTTCCAATTAAGGAATATTGGTTCATTTAATTTTTATTTTTCATAATTTCATTGTTAATGAAAACATTATATATTCTATATACTTGTGTTGAAGGCATGACAATTGTTTTTGTTAGCAGAATAAAACATATTAACCAATACCTGTGTCTCCCTTGCTCTTCCCCTGTGACCTGCCTCATGTCTAGTGCCTCCTTTTTTGTGTCCTTTACTCTCCACCTCTCCCCTGCCTCCTTCATGTCCCCTACCTCCTTGGCCTTTGCTCTTCACCTGTGACCTGCCTCATATCTTGTGCCTCCTTCATGTACCCTACCTCCTTGGATGTGTCCTTTTCTCTCCAGTTGTCCCCTACCTCCTTCCCTATGTCCTTTTCTCTCTAGCTCTCCCCTACCTCCTTTGTTGTGTCCTTTACTCTCCACCTCTCCCCTGCCTCCTTCATGTCCCCTACTTCCTTGGCCTTTTCTCTTCACCAATGACTTGCCTCATGTTAAACACATTCATAATGTGATGTATGTGCCTGGAATAAAGAAAAAATTAATCTCAATCTCCACCATAACAGATCAAGATTTGAAGGTAGAGATTTTAAAGTCACATTGTGTGGTAAAAGATATGCAGGATCACTATAAGATTATTGCAACGGGAATCAGAGTTGGTTGTCTATACAATCTTGACATGAAGAGAAAACATCATCAGGCATTGGCATCCACAACCATGAGAATAGAATTTTTATGGCACCAAAGGTATGACCACCTTAACTATCATGATTTTTTACTACTTCAAATACAAAGAATGGTAGAAGGACTTAAGAATGAACACTCTACATGTGAAGAATGGTAGAAGGACTTAAGAATGAACACTCTACATGTGAAGGGCATGCATTAGAAAAGATGCATAGAGAAGACTTCCCTACTCATACATATAATAGAAAAAGAGATATTCTTGAACTTGTACATACATATGTGTGCAGTCCTATGCATAAAAGATCACTTGGTGGAGCTTACTATTTCTTTATTTTTATTGATGATTGCACAAAATATACATGGGCTTATTTTCTAAGAAAGAAAAGTGATGTATTTGAATACTTTAATGTGTTTAAAAACATGGTTGAGAAGCAAACAAAGAAATACATCAAGATCCTCCAATCAGATCAAGGGGGAGAGTATACATATGGTGCATTCATCAAGTATTGGAAAGCTTATGGAATTTTCCAATAGTATATAATGCCTCATACTTTACAACATAATGAAGTAGCCAAGAGAAAGAACATAACCTTAGTGGAATGTGCATGGAGCATGTTACAAGGTAAGAATAATTCAAATGGATTTTGGGCTAAAGCTATTTGTACTGCAACTTATTTGAAAAATCAATATCCTACTTTTGAATCTCTTTATGGTTATAAACCAACACTAAGCCATTTAAGAATATTTAGAAGCAAAGTTTTTTCTCATGTTCCTAAAGAGGATAGGAGAAAATTAGATGCAAAAGTAATCAAGTGCATTTTTATTGGTTATTGTTCTGATCAAAAAGCATGTAAGATGTCTGATCCCCCCACACATAAATTTTTTGCAAGAAGAGATGTGATATTTGATGAAAATGCAAATGAAGGCAATAAAGTGGACATATATGATGCATGGCATATTCCTTATGATAATAATGTCAGAAAATAAGCAAATGATGAAAATAAACATGAGGAAGAACTCAGTGACATGGACACACCAAGCAACCAAAGTACACCAAGAGGAGGAGAAGATTCATCACTAAGCAAAGGAAGAAGTGAAAGTAGTGAAGCACCAAGGACGTCATCATGCCAAAATCGTCTACCTAAAAGGTACAAAGACTATGCTTTGGTGACTGACGCGATGAATGTTATAGAACATTTGAATTTTAATCAAGCTAATGAGCATAAAGAATGGATAAATGCAATGAAGGAAGAGTATGAGTCCATAATGAAAAATGACACTTGAGAATTAACATAATTGCCCAAAAATAAAGTTCCTATGGGATCCAAATGGTTGTAGAAACCCAAATTAATGTTGATGGAAGTATAGATAAATTTAAAGCCCAATTGGTTGCAAAAGGATATTCACAAAAATAGGGAATAGATGAATAGATTATGAGGATAACTTTGCACATGTAGCTAAGACAAACACAATTAGATTAATGATTGCATTAGCTACAAAACATAAGTGGAAACTTCATCAACTAGATGTGAAGTCTTCTTTTCTAAATGGGGAACTAAAGGATGAAGTATATCTTGTTTAGCCAGAAGGATTTGTAAAAGAAGGTCAAGAACATCTTGTTTGTAAGTTAAAGAAGGCCTTATATGGACTAAAACATGGACCAAGATCTTGGTATGTGAAGATTGATTATTTCTTTGTACATAAAGGTTTAATGAAAAGTATGAGTGATCCTAACTTGTATATCAAGTCAAATCAGGAAGGGCACATTGCTTTTATTTCCTTGTATGTTGATGATCTCATTATAACAAGAAATGCATCTTAGCTGATTGATGAAATTAAAAGACACTTGTCACAGTTTTTTGAGATGAAAGACCTTGGTGAATTGCATTATTTCTTAGGTCTAGAAATATGGAGAGAATTGGTCAGACGTCGGTCACACAGAACAAATATACAAGGGAGCTTCTTAAAAGGTTCAATATGAGACAATGTAAAGAAATATCAACTCTTTTATAACAGAATGCTCACCTCCACAATGATGATGGGACAAAAGAGGTGAATGATACATTGTATCGCCAGTTAGTGGGAAGCCTAAACTATCTCACTACAAATAGACCAGATATAGCACATCCACTTAGAATCTTGAGTCAATTCATGGCCAATCCTCATGAAATCCACTCGTTAGCAATAGAGAGAGTACTTAGATATCTAAAATGGATTGCTAATGTTGGCATAAAATATAGTAATGAGTTTGATGTTAAGTTCATAGGTTATTCTGATTCATATTGGGCCAAAAATCTAGATGACAGGAAATCAACCACAAGGTATACATTCAACATTGGATCGGGGATCGTGCCATGGAGTAGTAAGAAACAACGAATGTTTTCTTTGTCATCAACTAAAGTTGAATAAAAATCTTTGTGCAGTTCTAGTTATGAGGCAATTTGGTTGAGGTGAATTCTTGAAGATGTAGGAGAAGAACAAAAAGGGGCAACAATTATCAAATGTGATAACCAAAGTTCCATCAAACTAGCTAACAATCCTCTCTATCATGCTAGATCAAAGCATATAGAAGCACATTATCATTTTGTAAGAGAAAATATATAGTCAAAAGAAATTATTGAACTCTTTTGATGAATGAATGGGTTGTGTGAAACAATTAGCCTCAAGTTTATGTGTGCATCAGTGTATTGTTTTAGTTCCCTCTGGATTTAAACCTTCAAGAAGGAAACACATATTCTTAACCATTATAACCATCATTTAAAATAAAAAAATATTTAATAAAACACTATTTATTTATAAATATTACTCAAATAATAAACAAAATAAAAAGTTAACTTTCTAAAATTATTTTTTAAATAAATAAACATTTCCTATATATATTATTTATTTTCATAACTTTCTAAAATTATTTTTTAAATAAATAAACATTTCCAATATATATTATTTATTTTCATTCTTTTATTGTCATTCTTTACAAGGGTATACAAGTAGTATTGCAAATTCTAGATTAATACTTTTAAATAAAATACTAAAAATATTATCCATTATTGTCATTCTTTACATTGGTATACAAATATTATTGCAAATTTTAGATTAACACTTTTAAATAAAATACTAAAAATATTATTCATTTAAAACGTATTAAAAGAAAAAAAAATATAAAAAAAATGGTACTAAAAGAATAAAAATATATAAAGGCATATATAAGATTGGAAGGTATGATTTGATTGTTTAATAGTTTAAATTAAGTTTAGGTTACCATTCTATAAATAAGTGTATGATTTAAAAGGAACATTAAGAAAAAAATTAAAGTTAAATAAGTGCATTTTTAATTAATTTGAATATTTATGTTAAATAATTAAAAATATGTGAATATTTTATAGTTAATTAAATTCACTTTATTAATATATTAATATTTATATATTTATTTTAGTTAATAAAAAATATAGTTATTTAGAAATACTTCTTTTAAAGTTTTTTAGTATAGAAATAAACTTTTAAGTTAACTAAATGTTTTCTTATTTTAAGTAAGTTTTCATAAATCAAAATTGATTTTATTATTATCCCTGTATCTTAAGTATCTTATATTCAAAGAATTTTATGACAAATATATTATTTTATAACTTTTTAATCTATGAATGCAGCTATTTTTAGGATAGATCTATTTCAATTCAATTCGGGATTTATCAAGCATTTAGAGAAATCAAAAAATCTTTTGAGTTTCAAAATTTTACATAATAAATAAAAATAGTCTATTATATCTCACAGTTTCAACAAATTAATTATTTTACAAATATAACCACAAAATGTTTTGAGTATCCACCACTGATTTACTATATCAAAAGTAACAATCACTTAGTCAATTTAGGTAACCTAAATTCCAGGTTTTCAAAAATATAATTATTTTCAATGAAATGGTTTTCAAAAATATAATTATTTTCCATGAAATGTATCCAGATAAAAAAAAAATTAGAGTCTCCATCATTGATTTACAAATCAAAGGTAACAATGGTTTTCAAAAATATAATTATTTTCCATGAAATGTATCCAGATAAAAAAAAATTAGAGTCTCCATCATTGATTTACAAATCAAAGGTAACAATCACTTCGTAGATTAAAGCTTTGTTCCAACTTGGTTTTGAATTTCTTTTAATTTTATATTAGTTTTCGATATTCAAACATCAATGACAACACACCCATTATTTTTATCAGACAAAACAATTGAGACAACTAATTCAAGATTTCTGATTCAGATTTGTCTATATAAAGAAGCATTCACAGTCATGAGTGGATTTGAAAATGGAAAAGACCGATGCTTTTGCAATTTTTCTATGAACGTCTATTTAAATTTCTGAAATTACCTCGTTACAACCTTTTTTCTAATATCACATGTACTCATGCCAGCTACTAAAACATGAGACGATCATTATCTCACATAAGAAAGCTCTCAATATATTAATACCATCTGCTTGGTATGAACGATGTTCAATGGACTTTTGGTAGCCAAGAAACCAGGACGGGGTTTCAAAATGGAAGTAATTTACATTTCTATTCACTCTCCTGGAAAATGCAACTATATACAATTCCACACAGGAGATCAAATTAAACGAAAAAAACCATATCCTGGCTAATGGGGACTGCTGTAAACTTCGCGCAGTAAACAAATAAACTCCGCGGAGTAAACAAATAAACTCCGTGCAGTAAATAAATAAACTTGGCGCACTTCAATAAATAAAATTGCGTAAAAACGGAGAGAACACCTCAGAATACAAGAAAATAATTTTTTTTTATTCAATATGCTTTCAAACTCATAATTCTTATAACTCGTTTCAGGTATATATACAAACAAAAATGTCTCTTCAATCTTATAAAAAGATTAATCAAGGCAGAGGTATATATACAAACAAAAATGCCTTTTCAATCTTATAAAAAGATTAATCAAGGTGGTGATGGTGTCTGGTTGCCATGAAAGGTTAAGGCGGTCACAGTTTAAGTTATGTAAGACAAAATTGTAATCGGTGGTTAACTCTCGAATCTTGAAGGGTTAGGACGGCCACCGATTCACCGTTTGCATAGCGGTGAAATTATTACATCCTAACATACTCCCTCTTAATCATTTCAGAGCCAAACAAACTGAAAACAAGTAAAACAAAATTGTTGTAAACAATGCATTACAACTTACAGACCCCAATATTATTTCTATGAGTTTTAAACAATTCATTTCCCAAAGGCTTCATAAGTATGTCTGCAAATTGTTCTTAAGATCTACAGAACTGAACAAAAATCTCATTACCAGTTACCATCTCTCGAATGAAATGATACCTTCTATCATTGTGCTTACTCTATTTGTGAAAGATGTGATTCTTTGACAGTGCAATAGCATATTTATTGTCACAGATAATTTGGGTTGCATCATTCTGGTCATGCAATAATTCATTCAAGACCCTTCTCATCCACACAGCTTGACATGCAGCTGCAGCTATTGCAATATACTCTGCCTCAGTAGAAGTTAGAGTCACAATGGGTTGTTTCTTTGATGCCCATGCCACTGCTCTAGATCCAAGATTAAAAACATACCTAGATGTGTTTTTCCTGTCATCAATGGAACCTGCAAAATCACTATCAGTATATCCGATCAGCTCAAAATTTAAATTTGATGTGTATCAGATACCAAAGTCAGTTGTTCCAACAATATATCTTAGGATTCTCTTTCCTACTTGCCAATGAGTATTCTTCGGAGTCTTCATGAATCTCGAAATCAAACTTACAACAAACATGATATCAGGTCTAGTTGTTGTTAAGTACATAAGGCTTCCAACCAGCCTCTTATATAGAGTTGGATCAACATATGATCCATCATCATACTTGCTAAGTTTAATACCAGTTTCCATTGGTGTTGAAGTTGGCTTGCAATTCAACATTCTAAACCTTTTCAACACTTCATTTGCATAGTTAGTTTGACAAATGAAAATGCCATCATCAGATTGATCCACTTCAATTCTAAGAAAATATTTCATCAATTCTAAATCAATCATCTCAATCTCTGTTTTCATGGCATTTTTAAAATCATCTACAGATAGATCTCCAGTAAAAATTAGGTCATCAACATACAAACAGACAATCAAAATTTTACCTTTCTGATTTACCTTTGTATACAGAGTTGGTTCACTTGGACTTCTGCTGAATCCAACACTGATCAGGTATTCATCAATCCTGCAATACCAAACTTTGGATGCCTGCTTCAATCCATATAAAGCCTTCCTTAACTTGTAAAATTTATCTCTATGCTTATCAATCTCATAACCCAGAGGTTGTCTTACATAAACCTCTTCTTCCAAATATCCATTCAAGAATGAAGACTTGACATCCATCTGATGCATGATCCATCTATTTTGAGCTACAATAGCTAAGACCATCCTCACAGTGTCAATTCTTGCTACAGGAGAAAAAGTTTCATTGTAATCAATACCGGGTTGCTGACTAAACCCCTAAGCTACAAGTCTTGCCTTGTATTTTTCAACTTCACCTTCTACATTTAGCTTAGTATTATAAACCCACTTAACACCAATGCTCTTCTTACCCTCAAATAAATCTACAAGATCCCAAGTGTTATTTTTTTCAATGGAATCAATCTCATCATCCATTGCTTTTACCCAGACATTCTCTTTAGCAGCTTCATCAAAACTTACAGGATCACATGCCATTAATGCAAAATTTGAAATCTGATCTACTTCTTCATTCTGATCATACAATTCTCTTAAGCTTCTAGTCTCTTGTCCTTTAAATCTATTTCTTAATGAAGCTAAAGTGGTATTTGATTCACTACTTACCTGTGAGTCTGATTGATGTCCACCATGTCCAGATGGCTCACCACGCTCATGAGTTCTGGGCGTTGTAAATCGAGATGGGATTATATCTGGTGCTTCCCTTGTAAGACTTCTTGTTGCAGGCGTATGTGCATGTGGAACCAACTTTCCACCACCTTCAGCCTGCTCAACTCCATCATCATCTTCACGGGGTAACATAGCTCCCTCTGAAATTGTTTTGTCAATACTTCCATCCCAGGATTCATCTTCTTTAAATTGAACATCTCTACTGTTTACATATTTCTGGGTGATGGGATTGTAGAGTTTATATTCCCTAGACTCTTCACTGTATCCAACAAAAATACATCTCTTGCTTCTGTCATCCAACTTCCTCCTCATTTCTGCAGGTACATGCGCAAATGCAACACATCCAAAAATTCTGAAATGAGAAACATTGCAAGGCTTACCATCCCAGGCTTCCTGAGGTACACGATCCCTCATGGTATTGGTCAGACTTCTACTCAAAATAAAAATAGAGCAAAGAACCGCATCTCCCCAATATTCATTTGAAAGATGCTTCTCTTTCAACATGCTTCGATCCATATCCATGATGGTTAGATGCTGGTTCACAACACTCATCACTTGAGTCATGAAAGTATCAACACTTTCATTATCCTTCATCTTCACATTTTCAAAGTCCCTTCCTAAATTTTGCAACTTGATTGTCTTCACCTTGGACACACCTTGATAACTAGTTTCAAGAAAGTCCCAAGCCATATTCGAAGATGCAACGCTAGCAATCTTCATAAAAATGGCTTCATTTAATCCTTGCTAGATTAATCCAAGAGCTTTATTATCCTTTTTCATGTTTTCCTTCAACAAAACATGGTCAACATTAGAGAGACCCAATTCTGTTGCTACATCAGCTAGCTCAACATAACCATCAATAACATAAGTCCACAAATCCCAAGAACTCAAAATCATCCTCATCCGAATATACCAAGAGTCATATGACTTCTTGCTCAGAACAGGAACTTGAACCTGAGAAGAATTACTACCAGACACGACCATTTATATAAAATTTGAAAGGAATTAAATAAACCTTCACACAGGAAAATAAGAGAATAAAATTTGGCACCAATAGGAAAAATCTGCAATGAACTAAGCAATAGTAGAATAGACTGCTAGCTCTGATACCAAATGTAAACTTCGCGCAGACAACAAATAAACTCTGTCCAATAAACAAATAAACTTTGCACAGTAAACAAATAAACTCTGCGCAATAAATAAATAAATTTGGTGCACTCCAATAAATAAACTCTGCGCGCTCCAACTCCACGCATGCTCCAACAAAGAACGATATGAGAAAATTCTTAAGGCTAAGAGTTTATGAACTCAATAAATAAAATTGCATAAAAACGAAGAGAACACCTCCGAATACAAGAAAATAATGTTTTTTTATTCAATATGCTTTCAAGCTCATAATTCTTATAACCCGTTTCAGGTATATATACAAACAAAAATGCCTCTTCAATCTTATAAAAAGATTAATCAAGGCGATGATGGTGTCTGGTTGCCATGAAAAGTTAAGGCGACCACCGTTTAAGTTATGTAAGACAAAATTATAATCGGTGGTTAATTCTCGAGTCTTGAAGGGTCAAGACGGCCACCGATTCACCGTTTGCATAGGAGTGGTGAAATGATTACATCCTAACAATTGCAATGGGATGGTTTCTACCTAATCAAGCACATCTGCGGAACGAAGCGACATAAGGGCTATCCACTCATATTCGTATATTCATGAACATTAATTGAAACAACAACTAATTAGTGCCAATCAAGGGGTTCAAATTAATAATGGCACTTATTGGAACCCGAAGCTCAGAAATGGGCCATCTCATAGTTATGTCATTGTTATCTCTATGTGCACATCTTTGATTATATTGCTAGATTGACAGGCTGAACAATTGTATTAATGTAATAATGAATTCAAAGTGAACTACTTTATTCTTGTAAATTCGGTAAACTAATATAAATCTAAATTAATTTTTTTTCTTAAGCTATTCACACAATTTTGAATTAATTGAAAATGAACTATATAATCATTGTATTGTTGGTAAGGGAAACTAGATCAGCAATAGAAAAGTTTTTTATCAAGTCTTTTCTTGAGAAGCCAATTTAACTTCAAACTACATACCATGAGATGTCCAGAACAAAGAAACATATAGAAAACTGAGAGATATATACCTATTACAATGATTACTAGAGTGAGGTGGGGCTATCCCTCGACCCCTTAAATTAAAGAACAAAAAATCAAACTGTGAAATCATAAGTGAAATCGGACCAAGGGAGGTTGGTCATCTGCTACATGCACCTAGGGATGGGGTTGGGAATAGTCTAGATTAGAGAAGTGGCAAGTTGATCTTATAGTCCACGAGCTTAATTTGGAGTTGCACTTAGTCAAGTTAAAGTAGAACTTCTTGCGCTTCATTTCTTTCTATCAAAGATTTTCTCATGAGCATCTTCAGATGCCAATAAAATTCGAAAGTTCTGTAACACTTGGATTCCCTGGCTTGGGAAGAACCAGGGTCACGAATACAAGGACAAACATTTACATTGACCTCCTCGTCAAGGATGAACCACCTGAAAAATCTCATGTTTTCCTCGGTGAGGTCAATTTTGACCTGTATCTTAGGAGGAGTGTGGGCCTGGTAAGTGGTAGCACATATTTCATACTCTGCAGGATCCCTCGAGAGTGCCATTCTATTGCACTTGCCTCACATGCGATGATGAAATCCCCCTGCACACCATACTGTCAGTTGGGGAGGGAGAACCAGAGAAGGAGGTGAGACAAAGAGAAGCCACGAGGCCATAAGGGGTAGGAAGCAGATGAGGTCGAAGAGAGTCGAGTGTTGGCGGAATAAGGAGCTAAAAGAGCGACCAAGGGAGGGGTCGATAAAACCCAAGGCTCTGCACATAGCCGAGACAAGTTTGGAAGCTTCCCTTGTACCAATAGAGATTTTCCATAATTGGCAATGAAGTCAACCTAAGCTCAAAAAACCAGGAGAGGATGTGAGAAATAACCACTGCATGGAGGAAGGACACTCTCTCATGGGGGAGTATTAGAGTTAATGCATGCATGAGGTGATATGATGAGGGAAGGGGCCACCTTTGGTCATGTGATCGACCAATGGACAAAAAGGAAAGCATACACGTTGTGTCATGTAGTCCCATCTCTCCTCTAACACCCCATCATCTAAATTCATTTACTCTAAATCCCACTTGTAATTTTTTTACTGTAAAGGGGAATTGAATTTTTCCTCTAACACCCCATTATCTAAATTCATTTACTCTAAATCCCACTTGTAATTTTTTTACTCTAAAGGGGAATTGTATTTTTCTTCTAGCACCCCATCATCTAAATTCATTTACTCTAAAGTCCACTTGTAATTTTTTTTACTCTAAACAAAAATTGTATTTTTTATAAAAAAATTTAATGTAAGTATGTTTTTTTTTTTTGATGTAATGTTGCCTAGTGTAAAGTGACAACATTTCCCCCATATTGTTCTATCCAAAGTATGTCAAACCAAAACATATTATTTTTATATTCCATCATTATGGAAATCTTAATTATCATCTTTAAAATAAAATCATAGCTTAAAGATCATACATTTAGTTATAAAATTTAACTTAGAATATATATCTCGTTTTCTAGTCTAAAATGATTTATACTCTCTCTTTTCAAAACTTACAATTGTTTCACCAGCTTAAGAGTTATTGTAAAAAGCCATCATCAAAATAGTAAACCAATTTCACATAAGATCATTATAATTGCTATATCTTTATGATTCCAATTATCAACATTAATATGAATAATAGGTGGATTATAAGTTGTCGGATTTCAATAGCAATTTAGATGGGACAATCTATAATCCACATAAAACAACATTCAATACTGAGTAACTGGCTGAATATTGCTAGCCATTCTTTTGTGTACACATTAATAAAAACACGCCACGAAAAAATGTTACCAACTATCATGAATTCGGCGTACAAGGGAAAACTCCAACGCACCAGTTCACAAAGTGATTGAAAATGTTGGAATTGAGTAGCTCTTTTCACCTTTGTGATATATCTGTGATGGTTAATAACGTAGGATGCATCTCATACATCAAATAGGTGGAGGAGAGATAGAGATGATAAGTCTCATGGCCACATTATAAATATTGTTGGAATAGTTCGATGAGAACAAGAAACTTTGACAGCGCAACCTTATCCATAATGGCTCAAGGTTATGCTTAAATGTGAACAACGCTACGCTAGTAACCATCATCACAAAAGACGAAGCCCAATATCCCAAAATTCATTTTGGATGGATACTTGAATCCGATGAAGACTTGAAGACATCGAATCATCCTGATATTGAAAATAGCATTGTCAATAGCGGACTAAGGCACGTATTTATGAGAATTTCTGTAATTACCATATTTCTAAATTACCATATCAGGAAACCCTTTACACCTGTGAGCTACCATAATTTTGTTTATTTTAAAATTTATATCATCGAAAATCTACAAAATAATAAATCTAAAGAAAACACCGTTATAATAAATAATGATGATGTAATCTTTGTAAATAATAATAATATTATGTTCTTAGTCCAATCTAAGTTCTTTCACTAACAAACAAAAACCATGGGAAAAAATTTGAGCTGTAATATGTAATAGCATACCATAGAGATTACCTTAGGTTTTTTTGTTGGAAAATTATATTTAAAATGATAGAAAAAAAATTGAGCTGTAATTCTTTTGTTGGAAAAAATGAATTTATGTTTATCTTATGTAACCATGGTTGCCAAAAAGTGTTCGGCAATATGCTTCTATATATTTCCACCTCATTTTTATTTGTCTTCGCTTGTGATTTTCCAATGACACCAAGGCGTCGACGGGGACCTGGATGGTTTTTTCATGTTCAACCGCTTTGTAAAATTCTATTATAAGGAGTTTAATGGGCTTCTTCCAATTTCTAAAGAATTTTGCTGTCGTGTTGCGAGTCATGTGGCTACTGGATGATGTGTATTTTAATATATTTTTTGTACATTGATGTCTGCTTGAATATATTTCTGCTAACAAGGTGGTATAGGACACAGTAGACAAGCTCGGTGTATACTTATTATATATTATTTTAAGTGCACTGCTTCCGTTGTTAATTATTACTTTTGGAAGTGGAAGTAGCCACTCTCGGAATATCTTTAGCCCTCGTATTTGACCTAGTCCGATTCCTATCCCTGTTGTTGCAGGTGTTATATACATCATCCGATCATCGTGCTATATACGTCATGGTATGTCCAATGATGTATATACCACTTGTCATAGCAGGCCCTCTATTGCTCGGGTGATGTTGCTTTCACGCCACTCGAAAATTTTCATAGTGGGGTATGACGTGGCACTAGTTGCGATGAAAACCTAGATTTTACTACAATTTAAGGTCTTCTCCTTCACAACATCGTCATGGTTTCCTTGCCTAGTCAACCATGCACATACTACTACTCAGGCACAATTAATAGAGGTCTTTACTTACCCACAAAGATTTCAGCCTCTAGTGTTCCACCATGCACATTGAGGGTGAAGGTGGTACTTGTCTAGTTTTCACAAGCATGGTGCTTACACAATCATGGGTGTGGCTCAATGTAACACCTTGTTTTTCTCCATGATCGCAATTATGCTAAGACTTTGTACAATGT
>JASDQU010503576.1:47231-69925 GCA_032191745.1 Picea mariana
CCCTTTCCCATAATGATGATATCATCTTATTACATGATTCCTTGATCACATGTATAGTCTAGAGTTTTGAATATATTAATGTCTTTGCTTTGATTGGTTTGTGTCGTTGTGATTGGACGACGCAAGAGCATCGTAGTAGAGCAAGGATCAACAGAGATAAGGAGATATTTCATAAAGTAAGTACATCATCCTTCTTCTCTTGTCCGTTCAATACTTTAGATCTAGGGAAAGAGTAGTATTCTGTCACAGTTTGTTCCAGATCCAGGTGGATTTGGGGAGATTGGTCTGTGTCCGCACTCACGAATTTATCCATAAACACTCTGTCTTTGTGGTCTCTCTTCAGTCATTCTTGTCTCTCTAAACGATGGCTGTCCCTGACGACTGTTTCGAAAAAAGAGGCGTGTCTCCCTTCTACCTCTGTTCTTTCTTAAACCTCTTCTGGTCATCCCAAGCCTTCTGAAAGGTAGGATTTTCTCTTTGTTATTCGCATAAGCATTTTACCCTTCTTATTGTTTCTTCCATAGTCTTAGGATCATCATATTGAATCTTTTCACCGATGGAAGGTGGCAGTCCACTCAGATACCTCTGAATTTTAACAGCTTCGTCCTTGATGAATGGAACATACTTCAGTAGTTCCAGAAAATTTCATTCATACTCATCAATGATCGTACTGCCCAACTTGAGTTCAAAGAACTCCTTCATCTTTCTATCATAGTATCTTTTAGTCAGGTATTTCTTCTCGAAATACCTCTTAAATTCCTTCAAAGTTACCTCCTTCTCTCTGATGTGCTACACCTGCACAAGCTGATCCCACCACATGGATGCTTTTTCTTTCAGTTGGTACATTGCAATTCTTCCTTCTGCATGGGCGGAATAATTCTTCAATTGGAAGTATTTCTTCATGCCAAGAAACCATGTCTCAACCTCTTCCTCCTTCTTGTGTTCCCCATCGAATGTTGGAGGCTTAATCTTGTTCATCTCTCCTTTCAATTCCTCCCTTCCAGATTTTCGATGTTTTCTGGTAGGGGATGGGCTTGAACTACTGTGTGTCTTACTGTTAGAATGCCTTTGGGAGCGACTAAGATGTTGGCTACCACTCCTTGACCTACTTCTTCTCCCATGGGTTTTGCGACTCTCTGTCGTACTTGAGTCTCTTCCTTTCTCGAGTTTCTTCCCTATTCTTTCCAAACTCTTAAAAATTTTTACGTTTAATGCACCTTGTCGGTCCCTGACTTTCCTGAGATTTCAACTATCATCTCGGCGAGCCTTGGCCTCTCTTTGCAATCCTTCAAGGATTTTCATTATGTGTCCTTCCTTATCCTTTTCTTTTCCGTGCCCATTGGAGTTCGATCCTTCAACTCCCAGGTTAACATCCTTTCCTTCCTATTCGTCTTCTATTTCAGGGTTAATCTACACCTTTCCCCACTCCATACTCGACGTTGGTTACTAGGGTACTGACCTCTGTTGAACTCTGCACACACACTGTGCAATTAAATTCGAAGTTTGTTAGGCCATCAAAACTTCATGAACAATATTCATCATTTATAACTAATACCAACAAGAACAAAAGAAATTTCGATTCCAAATGAGTTTTCTGAGCTTCTCGTTCGGCTCTGCAATTTTCGTGTCTTNCATTTTCGACACTCCGGTTTTCGGAACTTCGGGTTTTTGTACCTTGGGACTTCGGGTTTCGAGGTTTTGGGGTTTCGGAGTCTCAGTACCGGAGAACTATCGTTTAACTCTCCGGGCTAGACTCGTGGTTCACACGACCTCCCCTTATATGACCATAGTCATACCTCCTATCGGGGTTTCAGAATTCCCAATGTCCAAATGCACATGTCCTCGGGATTCATGATTCTCTGAATCCCGACAAGCCCTTCACATGTTAGACCTCCTAGCTTAGCTCCTAGTCCACGTGACCTCTACCCCATGACCGTAGTCAAACCTCTCATCGGGGCTTCGGACTTCACGAATCCAAAGTGCATAAACACCTTGTCACCATGATCCTTGATATCCCGATGACCCAATACCGATAGACGACTCCCTTGTCGAGATTTTTTTTCTGATGACTCCGAGGGCTGCCACTTGTCCACGTCACCGACTCCGCCGTGGCCCCACGCTATTTTCTTATCCTGTCGGAATATCGCGTTTCGTGATTTCATGTTGCAAGATTATCCTGTCCTCAGGATATCCGATGCGCCGATTTCCAACTCTCTTCATATTTCTGACACGCGTCCCAAATGATGGACGATTTAGGTCAACCCTCGAGTTTCGCTACTTTACAAAACCATGAACCTTCACTTACCGAAACTCCGATGACCACATTCCCAATCTGGATGACCACGCGACACGTGCCCTTCGTCTTTTGGACGGTCTGGATCTAATTCGGAACTTTCGCCTCTAGTCCCTGAGGTTTAACCTTCAGACATCTCCCGACAGATCCTACGGCTGACGGGTTTTTCGACCGAGATCTGATGGGTCAGATGGTTCCTAACCAATTCAGAATTTTGCATATCGCGATTTCCACATTCCTATGTATTTCAAAAGGAATTTTAATTCCTACGCACATTTTTCCAGATCCGACGGTCATGAGGGCTCGCCTTCAGGTTCTAACACCATGGGTGTAGAGAACTGTCTCCCCGTGGCCATAGACCACACCAGCTGCAGTTTCACTACATCGCTAAACCTACTTGGCTCGTAAGCGTAGTCGAGCAACTACTTGACACTCTAGAACAAACCAAGGTCCGAAATTGGCCACTCCAGACCCAACTTCTCTTCACATTTTCGGTCCAAAGACTGCTCCACTGACCCATCTAGGCTCAGTGTCGAAACCTTGGCTCTGATACCAATTTGTAGTGTACCTTTTTGCTTACCCAGAGATTATAATGCACTAAGTAACAATCTGTACATGCTCTTTTACATAATTCGTATAGACATTATATAATAGGCATGCATTCAAGTAAAGAAATACATTTAACTCAGAGTAACACATATAATTTTACTGCTACGATTAAACAATCCATAGCATTTAACAGTAATTCATATACACAGCAGAAATCATGATAATTTATGTAGCACAGTCATGCAAAATGTGATAAGAACATAGTTAGATACTTATCTTGTAACAGTGGTGAAATCCACCAACCAACTGTAGGCCTTCCACGAACCTCCCAGCCTTAGACCACATTGCTCATCATCTCAACAGTGGATCACCCCTGATCTGGGACTGAGCTCCACCCGAAGGCAAGGAATCCTAGGCTAGGCTGAGGTTACAGGGAAAACAACACAAAAATATCTAGAAGGATTCTTCCCAAAGATGTCATCTTACGCCCACTACTACCAAACTCTCATTCCCCACATGCCTGTTCCACTCGGGAGTATACGCCTTCACACGCATAGTCCATCAGTGCTAATGTCCCTCTCTGGGTCTTGGCAACAGGCCGGATCAGGAAGTCTCAGAGTCCGTAGCTGGTGTTGGGCACTCTCTGGAAGAAACCGCTTCCCNGCCCCACATGCCTGTTCCACTCGGGAGTATACGCCTTCACACGCATAGTCCATCAGTGCTAATGTCCCTCTCTGGGTCTTGGCAACAGGCCGGATCAGGAAGTCTCAGAGTCCGTAGCTGGTGTTGGGCACTCTCTGGAAGAAACCGCTTCCCAGCAAACTTTTTCCCCTGGAAAGCATTGCTCACAGGCCTGACAACCTGCCTCTTCCAACCACAGTTTCCTCCCTCAACAGAAGAGAGATCATACACCAACTCAGCACAAGCTTACTCTGGCCAGTATGTCATGCGTTGTCTAGCACTGCGTGGCCGCAATCGCCAATTGGGAAAAATAGACACGGGCTTCCCAAACAGGTTCAACAATCACGAGATAGTCTCCCATTTTGGTTTCGGAATTGTATGAGGGTATTCTTGCAGAGGTCCCACGGGTTCGCTCTCAAACGGTCAGGTAGAATGGAGAAGATCCCCCTCACACGGTTCATCTCGACTATTATATTTGCATGCACTAGGGTTGACACTTGTTGCCCTCGGAAATGCATGTGTTCCCATAGTATGCATCCCTTTTGCACATTTTCCCTTGCCAGGAACTTAGGATAAAAATAAAATACACATGTCTTTTGGAAAAATAATATTAAAATATTATACCCACGCTTAAGCCTCCTAGGCTTAGCCCTTAGGCTCAACACTTAGCCCTTTTTCCCACCTTCCAGCCCCTAATCCCTTGCCCACTCTGCGAACGCTCAGTCCCCCTTCACTCATTCATCGTGGTCGGTCTGCACCTGGCAGTGTTTACATTTTATTAATCATTCTGCATACATACAGGTACATCAGCAGGCTCCCTGGCCTAACAAACACATAAGCCTACCAGTTATACAAAACTTGGCTCACCAGCCTATAGAACATGTTTACAATTCATTTCNATGTTCTATAGGCTGGTGAGCCAATAGAACATGTTTACAATTCATTTCATATATCATGATTTGCAACGGGGCTCGGCCTTGGGGACACTACACAAATGGTTGTACAAACCCAAATTAATGTTGATGGAAGTATAGATAAATTTAAAGCCCAATTGGTTGCAAAAGGATATTCACAAAAATAGGGAATAGATTATGAGGATACCTTTGCACATGTAGCTAAGACAAACACAATTAGAACACAATTAGATTAATGATTGGATTAGCTACAAAACATAACTGGAAACTTCATCAACTAGATGTGAAGTCTTCTTTTCTAAATGGGGAACTAAAGGATGAAGTATATCTTGTTTAGCCAGAAGGATTTGTAAAAGAAGGTCAAGAACATCTTGTTTGTAAGTTAAAGAAGGCCTTATATGGACTAAAACATGGACCAACATCTTGGTATGTGAAGATTGATTATTTCTTTGTACATAAAGGTTTAAAATGAAAAGTATGAGTGATCCTAACTTGTATATCAAGTCAAATCAGGATGGGCACATTGCTTTTATTTTCTTGTATGTTGATGATCTCATTATAACAGGAAATGCATCTCAGTTGATTGATGAAATTAAAAGACACTTGTCACAGGTTTTTGATATGAAAGACCTTGGTGAATTGCATTATTGCTTAGGTCTAGAAATATGGAGAGAATTTGGTCAGATGTCAGTCACACAGAACAAATATACAAGGGAGCTTCTTAAAAGGTTCAATATGAGACAATGTAAAGAAATATCAACTCCTTTATAATAGAATGCTCACCTCCACAATGATGATGGGACAAAAGAGGTGAATGATACATTGTATCGCCACTTAGTAGGAAGCCTAAACTATCTCACTACAAATAGACCAGATATAGCATATCCATTATTAAATAAAATACTAAAAATATTATCCATTATTGTCATTCTTTACATTGGTATACAGATATTATTGCAAATTTTAGATTAACACTTTTAAATAAAATACTAAAAATATTATCCATTTAAAAGGTATTAAAAGAAAAAAAATATAAAAAAATGGTACTAAAAGAATAAAAATATATAAAAGCATATATAAGATTGGAAGGTATGATTTGATTGTTTAATAGTTTAAATTAAGTTTAGGTTATCATTCTATAAATAAGTGTATGATTTAAAAGGAACAATAAGAAAAAATTTAAAGTTAAATAAATGCATTTTTAATTAATTTGAATATTTATGCTAAACAATTAAAAATATGTGAATATTTTATAATTAATTAAATTCACTTTATTAATATATTAATATTTATATATTTATTTTAGTTAATAAAAAACATAATTATTTAGAAATGATTCTTTTAAAGTTTTTAATATAGAAATAAACTTTTAAGTTAACTAAATGTTTTCTTATTTTAAGGAAGTTTTCATAAATCAAAATTGATTTTATTATTATCCCTGTATCTTAAGTATCTTATATTCATAGAATTTTATGACAAACATATTATTTTATAACTTTTTAATTTATGAATGTATTTATTTTTAGGATAGATCTATTTCAACTCAACTCGGGATTTATCAAGCATTTAGAGGAATCAAATCTTTTGAATTTCAAAATTTTACATAATAAATAAAATAGTCTATTATATCTCACAGTTTCCACAAATTAATTATTTTACAAATATAACCACAAAATGTTTTGAGTATCCACCACTGATTTACTAAATCAAAAGTAACAATCACTTAGTCAATTTAGGTAACCTAAATTCCAGGTTTTCAAAAATATAATTATTTTCAATGAAATGGTTTTCAAAAATATAATTATTTTCAATAAAATGTATCCAGATAAAAAAAAATTAGAGTCTCCATCATTGATTTACTAAATCAAAGGTAACAATCACTTCGTAGATTAAAGCTTTGTTCCAACTTGGTTTTGAATTTCTTTTAGTTTTATATTAGTTTTCGATATTCAAACATCAATGACAATACACCCATTATTTTTATCAGACAAAACAATTGAGACAACTAATTCAAGATTTCTGATTCAGATTTGTCTATATAAAGAAGCATTCACAGTCATGAGTGGATTTGAAAATGGAAATGACCGATGCTTTTGCAATTTTTCTATGAACGTCTATTTAAATTTCTGAAATTACCTCGTTACAACCTTTTTTTTAATATCACATGTACACTTGTTCATGCCAGCTACTAAAACATGAGACGATCATTATCTCACATAAGAAAGCTCTCAATATATTAATACCATCTGCTTGGTATGAACGATGTTCAATGGACTTTTGGTAGCCAAGAAACCAGGACGGGCTTTCAAAATGGAAGTAATTTACATTTCTATTCACTCTCCTGGAAAATGCAACTATATACAATTCCACACAGGAGATCAAATTAAACGAAAAAGACCATATCCTAATGGGGACTGCTGGAAACTTCGCGCAGTAAACAAATAAACTCCGTGCAGTAAATAAATAAACTTGGCGCACTCCAATAAATAAAATTGCGTAAAAACGGATAGAACACCTCAGAATACAAGAAAATAATTTTTTTTTATTCAATATGCTTTCAAACTCGTAATTCTTATAACTCGTTTCAGGTATATATACAAACAAAAATGCCTCTTCAATCTTATAAAAAGATTAATCAAGGCAGAGGTATATATACAAACAAAAATGCCTCTTCAATCTTTTAAAAAAATTAATCAAGATGGTGATGGTGTCTGGTTGCCATGAAAGGTTAAGGCAGCCACCGTTTAGGTTATGTAAGACAAAATTGTAGTCGGTGGTTAATTCTTGAATCTTGAAGGGTCAAGACGGTTACCGATTCACAGTTTGCATAGGAGCAGTGAAATGATTACATCCTAACATACTCCCTCTTAATCATTTAAGCCAAACAAACTAAAAACAAGTAAAACATTGCACAGGAGCGGTGAAATGATTACATCCTAACATACTCCCTCTTAATCATTTCAGAGCCAAACAAACTAAAAGCAAGTAAAACAAAATTGTTGTAAACAATGTAATGTCTATGAATTTTAAACAATTCATTTCCCAAAGGCTTCATAAATATGTCTGCAAATTGTTCTTCAGATCTGCAGAACTGAACAAAAATCTCATTACCAGTTGCCATCTCTTGAATGAAATGATACCTTCTATCATTGTGCTTACTCTGTTTGTGAAAGATGTGATTCTTTGACAGTGCAATAGCATATTTATTGTCACAGATAATTTGGGTTGCATCATTCTGGTCATGCAATAATTCACTCAAGACCCTTCTCATCCACACAGCTTGACATGCAACTACAACTGTTGCAATATACTCTGCCTCAGTAAAAGATAGAGTCACAATGGGTTGTTTCTTTGATGCCCATGCCACTGCTCTAGATCCAAGATTAAAAACATACCCAGATGTGCTTTTCCTGTCATCAATGGAACCTGCAAAATCACTATCAGTATATCCGATCAACTCAAAATTTAAACTTGATGTGTATCGGACACCAAAGTCAGTTGTTCCAACAACATATCTTAGGATCCTCTTTCCTACTTGCCAATGAGTATTCTTCGGAGTCTTCATGAATCTCGAAATCAAACTTACAACAAACATGATATCATGTCTAGTTGTTGTTAAGTACATAAGGCTTCCAACCAGCCTCTTATACAGAGTTGGATCAACATATGATCCATCATCATACTTGCTAAGTTTAATACCAGTTGCCATTGGTGTTGAAGTTGGCTTGCAATTCAACATTCTAAACCTTTTCAACACTTCATTTGCATAGTTAGTTTGACAAATGAAAATGCCATCATCAGATTGATCCACTTCAATTCCAAGAAAATATTTCATCAATCCTAAATCAGTCATCTCAAACTCTATTTTCATGGCATTTTTAAAATCATCTACATATAGATCTCCAGTAAAAATCAAGTCATCAACATACAAACAGACAATCAAAATTTTACCTTTCTGATTTACCTTTGTATACAGAGTTGGTTCACTTGGACTTTTGCTGAATCCAACACTGATCAGGTATTCATCAATCCTGCTATACCAAACTTTGGATGCCTGCTTCAATCCATATAAAGCCTTCCTTAACTTGTAAACTTTATCTCTATGCTTATCAATGTCATAACCCGAAGGTTGTCTTACATAAACCTCTTATTCCAAATATCCATTCAAGAATGCAGACTTGACATCCATTTGATGCATGATCCATCTATTCTGAGCTACAATAGCTAAGACCATCCTCACAGTGTCAATTCTTACTACTGGAGCAAAAGTTTCATTGTAATCAATATCAGGTTGCTGACTAAACCCCTGAGCTACAAGTCTTGCCTTGTATTTTTCAACTTCACCTTCTACATTTAGCTTAGTCTTATAAACCCACTTAACACCAATGCTCTTCTTACCTTCAGATAAATTTACAAGATCCCAAGTGTTATTTCTTTCAATGGAATCAATCTCCTCATCCATTGCTTTTATCCAGACATTCTCTTTAGCAGCTTCATCAAAACTTACAGGATCACATGCCATTAATGCAAAATTTGAAATCTGGTCTACTTCTTCATTCTGATCATACAATTCTCTTAAGCTTCTAGTATTTTGTCCTTTAAATCTATTTCTTAATGAAGCTAAAGTGGGTTTTGATTCACTACTTACCTGTGAATCTGATTGATGTCCACCATGTCCAGATGGCTCACCACGCTCATGAGTTCTGGGCATTGTAAATCGAGATGGGATTATATCTGGCACTTCCCTTGTAACCCTTCTTGTTGCAGACATATGTGCATGTGGAACCAACTTTCCACCATCTTCATCCTTCTCAGCTCCATCATCATCTTCACGGGGTAACATAGCTCCCTCTGAAATTGATTTGTCAATACTTCCATCCCAGGATTCATCTTCTTTAAATTGAACATCTCTGTTGATTACATATTTCTGGGTGATGGGATTGTAGAGTTTATATTCCCTAGACTCTTCACTGTATCCAACAAAGATACATCTCTCGCTTCTGTCATCCAACTTCCTCCTCATTTCTACAGGTACATGCGCAAATGCAACACATCCAAAAATTCTGAAATGAGAAACATTGCAAGGCTTACCATCCCAGGCTTCCTGAGGTACACGATCCCTCATGGTCTTGGTCGGACTTCTACTCAAAATAAAAACAGAGCAAAGAATCGCATCTCCCCAATATTCATTTGAAAGATGCTTCTCTTTCAACATGCTTCGAGCCATATCCATGATGGTTCGATGCTGGTTCACAACACTCATCACTTGAGTCATGAAAGTATCAACACTTCCATTATCTTTCATCTTCACATTTTCAAAGTCTCTTCCTAAATTCTGCAACTTGATTGTCTTCACCTTGGACACACCTTGATAACTAGTTTCAAGAATGTCCCAAGCCATATTCGAAGATGCAGCGCTAGCAATCTTCATAAAAATGGCTTCATTTAATCCTTGCTGGATTAATCCAAGAGCTTTATTATCATTTTTCATGTTTTCCTTCAACAAAACACGGTTAGCATTAGAGAGAGCCAATTATGCTTCTACATCAGCTGCCTCAACATAACCATCAATAACATAATTCCACAAATCCCGAGAACGCAAAATCGTCCTCATCCGAATATACCAAGAGTCATATGACTTCCTGCTCAGAATAGGAACCTGAACCTGAGAAGAATTATTACCAGACATGGCCATTTATATAAAATTTGAAAGGAATTAACTAAACCTTCACATAGGAAAACAAGAGAATAAAATTTGGCACCAATAGGAAAAACCTGCAATGAACTAAGCAATAGAAAAATAGACTGCTAGCTCTGATACCAAATGTAAACTTCGTGCAGTCAACAAATAAACTTCGTCCAGTAAACAAATAAACTTCGCGCAGTAAACAAATAAACTCTGCGCAATAAATAAATAAATTTGGCGCACTCCAATAAATAAACTCTACGCGCTCCAACTCCGCGCACTCTAACTCCACGCATGCTCTAACAAAGAACGATATGAGAAAATTCTTAAGGCTAAGAGTTTACGAACTCAATAAATAAAATTGCATAAAAACGGAGAGAACACCTCCTAATACAAGAAAATAATTTTTTTTTATTCAATATGCTTTCAAGCTCATAATTCTTATAATCCGTTTCAGGTATATATACAAACAAAAATGCCTCTTCAATCTTATAAAAATATTAATCAAGGCGGTGATGGTGTTTGGTTTCCATGAAAAGTTAAGGCGACCACCGTTTAAGTTATGTAAGACAAAATTATAATCGGTGGTTAATTCTCGAGTCTTGAAGGGTCAAGACGGCCACCAATTCACCGTTTGCATAGGAGCAGTGAAATGATTACATCATAACAATTGCAATGGGATGGTTTCTACTTAATCAAGCACATCTGCGGAACTAAGCGACATAAGGGCAATCCACTCATATTCATATATTCATGAACATTAATTGAAACAACAACTAATTGGTGCCAATCAAGGGGTTCAAATTAATAATGGCACTTATTGGAACCCGAAGCTCAGAAATGGACCATCTCGCAGTTATGTCATTGTTATCTCTATGTGCACATCTTTGATTATATTGCTGGATTGACAGACTGAACAATTGTATTAATGTAATAATGAATTCAAAGTGAACTACTTTATTCTTGTAAATTCGGTAAACTAATATAAATCTAAATTCATTTTTTTTGTTAAGCTGTTCACACAATTTTGAATTAATTGAAAAATGAACTATATAATCATTGTATTGTTGGTAAGGGAAACCAGATCAGCAATAGAAAAGTTTTTTATCAAGTCTTTTCTTGAGAAGCCAGTTTAACTTCAAACTACATACCATGAGATGTCCAAAACAAAGAAACATATAGAAAACTGAGAGATATATACCTATTACAATGATTACTAGAGTGAGGTGGGGCTATCCCTCGACCCCTTAAACTAAAGAACAAAAAATCAAACTGTGAAATCATAAGTGAAATCGGACCAAGGGAGGTTGGTCATCTGCTACATGCACCTAGGGATGGGGTTGGGAATAGTCTAGATTAGAGAAGTGGCAAGTTGATCTTATAGTCCACGAGCTTAATTTGGAGTTGCACTTAGTCAAGTTAAAGTAGAACTTCTTGATGTGCTTCATTTCTTTCTATCAAAGCTTTTCTCATGAGCATCTTCAGATGCCAATAAAATTCGAAAGTTCTGTAACACTTGGATTCCATGGCTTGGGAAGAACCAGGGTCACGAATCCAAGGACAAACATTTACATTGACCTCCTCATCAAGGATGAACCACCTGAAAAATCTCATGTTTTCCTCAGCGAGGTCAATTTTGACCTGTATCTTAGGAGGAGTGTGGGCCTGGTAGGTGGTAGCACAGATTTCATACTCTACAGGATCCCTCGAGAGCACCATTCTATTGCACTTGCCTCACATGCGATGATGAAAGCCCCCTGCACGCCATACTGTCAGTTGGGGAGGGAGAACTAGAGAAGGAGGTGAGACAAAGAGAAGCCACGAGGCCATAAGGGGTAGGAAGCAGATGAGGTCGAAGAGAGTCGAGTGTTGGCAGAATAAGGAGCTAAAAGAACGACCAAGGGAGGGGTCGATAAAACCCAAGGGTCTGCACATAGCCGAGACAAGTTTGGAAGCTTCCCTTGTACCAATAGAGATTTTCCATAATTGGCAATGAAGTCAACCTAAGCTCGAAAAACCAGGAGAGGATGTGAGAAATAACCACTGCATGGAGGAAGGACACTCTCTCTTGGGGGAGGATTAGAGTTAATGCATGCATGAGGTGATATGATGAGGGAAGGGGCCACCTTTGGTCATGTGATGGACCAATGGACAAGAGGGAAAGCATACACGTTGTGTCATGTAGTCCCATCTCTCCTCTAACACCCCATCATTTAAATTCATTTACTCTAAATCCCACTTGTAATTTTTTTACTGTAAAGGGGAATTGAATTTTTCCTCTAACACCCCATCATCTAAATTCATTTACTCTAAATCCCACTTGTAATTTTTTTACTCTAAAGGGGAATTGTATTTTTCCTCTAGCACCCCATCATCTAAATTCATTTAGTGTAAAGTCCACTTGTAATTTTTTTACTCTAAACAAAAATTGTATTTTTTATAAAAAAAATTAATGTAAGTATTTTTTTTTTTTTTTTATGTAATGTTGCCTAGTGTAAAGTGACAACATTCCCCCATATTGTTCTATCCAAAGTATGTCAAACCAAAACATATTATTTTTATATTCCATCATTATGGAAATCTTAATTATCATCTTTAAAATAAAATCATAGCTTAAAGATCATACATTTAGTTATAAAATTTAACTTAGAATATATATCTGGTTTTTTAGTCTAAAAGGATTTATACTCTCTCTTTTCAAAACTTACAATTGTTTCACTAGCTTAAGAGTTATTGTAAAAGGCCATCATCAAAATATAGACCAGTTTCACATAAGATCATTATAATTGTTATATCTTTATGATTCCAATTATCAACATTAATATGAATAGTAGGTGGATTATAAGTTGTCAGATTTCAATAACAATTTAGATGGGACAATCTATAATCCACCTAAAACAGCATTCAATACTGAGTAGCTGGCTGAATATTGTTAGCCATTCTTTTGTGTACAAATTAATAAAAACACGCCACGAAAAAATGTTACAAACTATCATGAATTCGGCGTACAAGGGAAAACTCCAATGCACCAGTTCACAAAGTGATTGAAAATGTTGGAATTGAGTAGCTCTTTTCACCTTTGTGATATATCTATGATGGTTAATAACGTAGGATGCATCTCATACATCAAATAGGTGGAGGAGAGATAGAGATGATAAGTCTCATGGCCACATTATAAATATTGTTGGAATAGTTCGATGAGAACAAGAAACTTTGACAGCGCAACCTTATCCATAATGGCTCAAGGTTATACTTTACTACGCTACTAACCATTATCACAAAAGACGAAGCCCAATATCCCAAAATTCATTTTGGATGGAATACTTGAATCCGATGAAGACTTGAAGACATCGAATCATCCTGATATTGAAAATAGCATTGTCAATAGCGGACTAAGGCACGTATTTATGAGAATTTCTGTAATTACCATAGTTTTCTGTAATTACCATATTTCTAAATTTACCATATCAGGAAACCCTTTACACCTGTGAGCTACCATAATTTTGTTTATTTTAAAATTTATATGATCGAAAATCTAAAAAATAATAAATCTAAAGAAAACACCGTTATAATAAATAATGATGATGTAATCTTTGTAAATAATAATAATATTATGTTCTTAGTCCAATCTAAGTTCTTTCACTAACAAACAAAAACCATGGGACAAAATTTGAGTTGTAATATGTAATAGCATACCATAGAGATTACCTTAGGTTTTTTTGTTGGAAAAATATATTTAAAATGATAGAAAAAAAATTGAGCTGTAATTCTTTTGTTGGAAAAAATGAATTTATGTTGGAAAAAATGAATTTATGTTTATCTTATGTAACCATGGTTGCCAAAAAGTGTTCGGCAATATGCTTCTATATATTTCCACCTCATTTTTATTTGTCTTCGCTTGTGATTTTCCAATGACACCAAGGCGTCGACGCTGACCTGGATGGTTTTTTCATGTTCAACCGCTTTGTAAAATTCTATTATAAGGAGTTTAATGGGCTTCTTCCAATTTCTAAAGAATTTTGCTGTCGTGTTGCGAGTCATGTGGCTACTGGATGATGTGTATTTTAATATATTTTTTTGTACATTGATGTCTGCTTGAATATATTTCTGCTAACAAGGTGGTATAGGACACAGTAGACAAGCTCGGTGTATACTTATTATATATTATTTTAAGTGCACTGCTTCCGTTAATTATTACTTTTGCAAGTGGAAGTAGCCACTCTCGGAATATCTTTAGCTCTCGTATTTGACCTAGTCCAATTCCTATCCCTGTTGTTGCAGGTGTTATATACATCATCCGATCATCGTGCTATATATGTCAGGGTATGTCCAATGATGTATATACCACTTGTCATAGCAGGCCCTCTATTGCTCGGGTGATGTTGCTTTCACGCCACTCGAAAATTTTCATAGTGGGGTATGACGTGGCACTAGTTGCGATGAAAACCTAGATTTTACTACAATTTAAGGTCTTCTCCTTCACAACATCGTCATGGTTTCCTTGCCTAGTCAACCATGCACATACTACTACTCAGGCACAATTAATAGAGGTCTTTACTTACCCACAAAGATTTCAGCCTCTAGTGTTCCACCATGCACATTGAGGGTGAAGGTGGTACTTGTCTAGTTTTCACAAGCATGGTGCTTACACAATCATGGGTGTGGCTCAATGTAACACCTTGTTTTTCTCCATGATCGCAATTATGCTAAGACTTTGTACAATGTGATTATGGAGSTTGTAATTATGTTGTGATTAATGAAAAATAYGAGAGGGTGAAGGTGRAACTTGTCTAGTTTTCACAAGCATGGTGCTTACATAATCATGGGTGTGGCTCAATGTAAAACCTTTTTTTTCTCCATGATCGCAATTATGCTAAGACTTTGTACAATGTGATTATGGAGCTTGTAATTATGTTGTGATTAATGAAAAATAYGAGAGGGTGAAGGTGRAACTTGTCTAGTTTTYAYAAGCATGGTGCTTACAYAATCATGGGTGTGGCTCAATGTAACACCTTGTTTTTCTCCATGATCGCAATTATGCTAAGACTTTGTACAATGTGATTATGGAGCTTGTAATTATGTTGTGATTAATGAAAAATACGAGACAACTGACAGAGAGGGAAAAGCCTTAAAAGTACTGCCATGATATCACAAGTGGGATGTGATGAAGTGGGATGGATGAGGTATCATCGTGAGGTGGACTGATGAGGTGGAATGGAGAGGTTTCAATGAATAAATTAGGAAGCTCGTCCAACATTCCAACTTACATCTGGAAAACATTAAATGCATCACCTATCAGCATGCTTGAGCCTACAAGAAGCCACGTGAAATGTTATGAAGGAACATGATTGGTGGTTGAGGTAGTTAATACTGCTGACAACCATGATCTCTTGAGAATAGAAGGGTCAAGTGAATAACATGACGAAAAGGATGCCCCATGAATTTTCCCCTTCAAGAATTCAGACCTCAAACATAATCTTGCATTTGGAAGAAGCCACAAGAATCCCAAGGGATTGGTGTAAGAAGAGGCCAAAGGTGGAAAAATATCACCAAACGTGGGGGAACCATAGTGGAAAAACATCACCTCTTCTTCTTAAGTGGAAAGTTTACAGAGTATGAACAAAATGTTCACATGAGGCTAGTACAGGAAATGCTCTAGTGCATGGGTTGAGGTCTTTGTGTAGTTTGTAGAGCCTCAACCCTGTTAAACTATCCTAAATGGAAAATTGCAAGATATGCAAACCATCAGCCCAGAAAAAGTAAGAATTCCTAAGTTGATTTAAGAGTGAATTTCAGATCTATTAAGAGTCTTGAAGAGTCCCAAAACGAAACTCAAGAAATCCCTTTTTAGCTTAACTAGTTATGATTTGAATGGTTAATTTGTAGGAATCCCATGTTTTAAAACCTTAGGGAATCGTAGTTGTTGGATTAGCATGAAAAGATAATCCTGGCTCTTTGTCAGGAGGCATTATCGTTGTGGTGCTTGAGTGTTGAGACTTCTATGGAGTCCAATAACGAGGAAGACCCAGAGTCATCGACAATCATCGATTCGTCGGGGGTCCCTCTAGTGCACCTGGTGAGTGAAAAAATAGACGGGGGGTTGACATCATGATGACATGGTGCAACAGTGTGGTGGTTGGGGTAACGTGGATGCCAACATGACAATTAGCGTGTCCTATAGGATGACATGTGTCAATTTACGATTGCATGGGATGAGACCAGACCTAGTTGGGAGAACGAACATTTAGGTAATTGCATTAATTTCTCAATAGTCGATTTGGCACAACAAGTGCATCTCAGCCATTCATCGAAGGTTGTAGTCGACGAGACGTTCGAATGGTGGGGTCGAATGAGGATATAATGATGATGAAGACCTTGAGAAAGAGTAATGACCGTCGATCTTTTGGGGGTGACCTCAGTGGAATTTGGATTGTCGATGTCGGACCTAGCGTCGTCAGAGAGTAGATGGTTGGTGATTTGAGTGATGGGTTCCAAAGAGGTATTAACGAGGAAAAGGTTCATTGACTGTTGACTTATAAGGAGGTATCTTGTGGAATCCTAGTCATAGATCAAGGAACATGCAAGAATAAATGACAAAATCCTAGTGGTATTTAGCATGGCCTACCATCCTCAAAATGATGGTCAGAACGAAAGAGTGAACATAATGCTAGAGGACATGTTAAGGGTGCATGTTATGCATCATGACAAGTAGTGGGAAGAGTATCTACCCTTGGTATATTTTTCCTATAAGAATGGTTACCGGGAATCGTTGAAGTTGAGCTTGTTTGACGTTTTGTATGGCAGAACGTGCAGAGTTCCAATTAGTTGGGATAGTCTAATGGATGCGATTACACTTGGACCATAATTATTGGAGGAAATGGGACATGCAATGACCAAGATAAGGCATAATCTTAAATTATCCCAAGATAGGAAAAATATGTATGCAGACAACAAGAGAACTCATAAAGATTTCAAAGTGGGAGATCATGTATATCTCTGAGTAAAACCAAAGAGGAGTTTCCTGAGAATGGGGACATGTGCTAAGTTGAAACTCCACTACTATTGACCATTTGAAGTCCTAGAAAGAGTGTGGACAGTAGCATACATGCTTTCATTAGGACCTATTCTTAAATATCATAATGTATTCCATGTATCCTTGTTGAAGAAATATGTTCATGATTCTAATCATGTTAATGATTAGACCATGATACAGGTGGCACCAGAGGAAGAATTCTTGATCGAACCTCAATGCATCCTAGACATGAGAGAAAAAATACTTTGAAACTGAGCCATTGTGTAGGTCAAGGTGCAATGAAATAAATTTGGACTAGATGAGGTTACATGGGAGCTGGAAGATTCCATGAGAATGACATACCCATTTTTGTTTTCTGTATAATTGTATACATATAGTGTTTTAAACACAGGGGATGATGTTTATTTAAGAGGGAGGTGAATGTAACACTCTGTTTTTCCCCATGATTGTAATTATTTTAAGACTTCATACAATGTGATTATGAAGCTTGTAATTATGTTGTGATTAATGAAAAAAATGAGACAACCGACTGAGAGGGAAAAACCTTAAAAGTACTAGCCATGATATCACAAGTGGGAATTAATGAAGTGGGATGTATGAGGTGGCATGATGAGGTGGACTAATGAGGTAGAATGGAGAGGTTTCTATGAAGAAATTAGGAAGCTCGTCCAACATTCCAACTTACATTTGAAAAACATTAAATACATCACCTACCGAGATGCTTGAGCTTCGAAGAAGCCATGTGAGTTGTTATGAAGGAACATTATTGGTGGTTGAGGAAGTTAATACGGTTGACATCCCTAATCTCTTGAAAAGATGAAGGGTCAACTTAATAACTTGACAAAAAGGATGCCCCATAGATTTTCCCCTTAAAGAATTCATACCTTGAATTAGAAGGTCGCGTCTAGAAGAAGCCATGGGAATCCAAAGGGATTGGTGGAAGAAGAGGCCAAAGGTGGACAAAAATCACAATACATGCAAGAAGGCATATAGGAATTAGAGGCGCATAATATAAAATAGAGAAACAGATGGGAAATGAAGAGAACATGAGGATGATTGACTCACAATGATGAATATAAAGAGAAAGTGAGTAGTAGACTCACGAACACATGATGTGATGAACATATGTGTTCACCTACACAAATATGAAAGATAAAAGAAATTGGAAAGTTGTCCTTGAGGAAAATAGGAAGCTTGTACAAAGGATTAATGATCACCCTAGAACAGAGAAGACAGATGTAGGAGCATCACCAGCAAAGCACGAGTGGAGGAAAACTAAGCGCCAACATGCATTTTGAAGTAAATTTTAAAATTCAAAGTGGCCTATCATGTAAATCTTTTGGAAGGATTGTAATTAAATAACATCTTTAATGTTTTGAGGCGGATGATCTCATAAGGATCATTCGAGAATGTATTTTCTTTTAATGAAGCTACATGCAGTACAAATTTTATGTGTTCGATCTTATCTATATGTCACAAACATTTATTGTAATAAATTATAGTAGCTGAAAACTTTTATTTCGATAGGATAGCTCTAGAGTAGTTGGAGGGAAAGGCTCAAAGAGCCCCTATTGTATAAAGATTTGTATTGTTGCCAATAGAGGTTGTTGATAGGATTTTGAATCTATTTTATAGGTTGTCGTTGTAGCTGAGAGTTGAAAGCAACTGAGAAGCAGTATATGAACACATGTATATTTCATTTGAATATATATAACAAAGGAGCATTGTCCAAAATGTGTGGTGTTGTCGTGTCTATCTAAATGAATGAATGGTAGACTTTTTGTTTATTTGAAATTCTCTGTTAGTTCTTGTTCTTTTGTTTATGTATGCATTTACATGGTTGAATGTATGAATCTATGAAGATTTAGGTAAGATTCAATTGTTTCTCTTCTATGAGCAAGTGCAAGTGTGCATAGTGTCCGCAAGGAGTGCATTGACATAGTTTGTTTTGACTTATAAGCTCAGAAGAGATAACACAAAACTTATATGTGCAAGGAGTGCATAGCCTTCGCAAGGTGTGCATGAAAGAGTCCACCTTGACTTAGAAAGTTCAATAGAGATATTTTGAGACTGTGGGTAGGAGGAAGATCACTCAGTTTCATATTGTTCAGAGGAAACAATAGTGTGTGGAAGAACTGCTACAAAGATTGCACAGTCGCCTTCAAAGTCAATATTGAAGGAAGTTTGTCCACAAGAAGTGCATGGAAAAGTCTTCGGACTCAGAAGTTCAGAAGGGTTAGCGGAATTTGTCCACAACGAAGCTAAGTTGTGGAGGAGGACCTGTTGAAAGGCATGCACAGGCCGAGATTCGACTAAGGGTCGATGAAAGAATTTTGAGGAGATAAAAGTTTGAAGAAGAACAAGCTCAGGAGGAAGAGCGATGAGAAATATTCAAAGGGAGGAGTCCTTTGAGGTTTTCCTAGAATCAGAGAAGTGATATACTTGAAGGAGAGATTGGGATCATTCCAGATCGTCAGATCTGGGAAAAATTGCACAGAGGCTAGTCACGAGGTGTTTCAGTATTTCGGAGTTTGGAGCATTTCAAAGTGTTGAGAAGCGGGGTTGCCGAAGTCATGAAATCGCGAGGTGGATCTTAGCCATTGGCTGCGAGGAGACACATGGCATCATATTAGGAAGTTCGGGAGCTAGAGGGCCCTAGGAGTTGCGTGTGGAGTGAGTGAAATATTCGCGAAGTCGCGAAACCCAAAGTACATCTGGACCATCAGATGTAGGGAGACACATGGAAAAAATCCATGAACTCAGAGAAAAGTTTTTCAAAAGGAAACAAAGGCGGAGGTCACAATAATTTTGAATCCTGAAGTAGTGAAGGGGTTGGCCTGAGGTTATAGCATGTGGTCACATAGGAGAAATATCCTAGTGCGATACTAGTACTCACAAATGAGTGTTTCCAAGCGCCAGAGAGCAGAGTTGCAGGTAGTCCGAGCTTGCGGGTGAAATCAAGGGGACCTCTGTGTGTGAATTAAATGTTCAGGGTCTGTTGAAGGCCTGAGGAACCAATTCGGTTCAAGGAGTTTGAAGATCCAAGACCGGGAGGTTGCAGAATCCCCATGAGGGAAGGGGGTTGTGCATCAAGTGGTATCAGAGCCTAACAAAATTGATTTATGTAGGAAAAGGAGACATAGAAGTAGGTTGATATCATCGAGTTGTATCATATACATCAACACAATGTAGCCTAGGAGACTTTCACATCCGCCAGTAGCAAACAGAGCTATGGAAAGGGATATGAGAGAACTCAGAGCAAGGTTGGATGCCATGGAAACAACGCAAATTAGAGCACCTAATGCTAGAGACATCAATGATGCAAAGAATGAAGAATTTGAAGTTGAATAAGATGTAGCAGAGGATGTTGCGGAAGAGCACTTGCTGAAAGCAATTGTCAAGTTGGGAGCTAGAGCAAAGATAAACATCCCAATGTATGAGGGTAATTTGGAAGTTGAAAAATTTCTTGATTGGATACGAGCAATGGACAAGTATTTTGACTATGAAGATGTCGATGAGAATAAAAAGGTGAAACATGCTTTCACCAGGTTGAAAGGACATGCAACACTGTGGTGGGACGAACTACAGACTGACAAGAGAAGTAAGGGCAAACAAAAGATCAAGAGCTAGGATCAAATGGTATCCAAGCTAAAGGCTAAATTCATACCCAAGGAATGCCAGATAAATCTATTCAAGAGACTAAAGAACCTGAGATAGAAAGGAATGACAGTGAGGGAGTACACAGAGGAGTTCTACAAACTGAACATCAGGGATGGACAAAGAGAGAGAGATGAGGAAAAGGTTTTCAGATACATCAATGGCCTAAGATATGAAATCCAAGACGAAATTAGCATGATGATAGTAAGGACAATGGAGGATGCGTACCAGATTGCGTTGAAATAAGAGGAAAAGTTGGCCAAAAAGTAGAGTCCAAAAAGAAGAGGTAGAAGTTTAAACAGAGGTAAAGTAGTTTCCCATGACAAGGCATTGAAGCCCAAAGGTGAGGCGGAGAAACCACATAGTTACTCTGAAAGAGGAGGAAGTTCCCAAGGAAGATAGAGTGGTGGTAGAAACTCTTTTCCCAGAGTAAGAGGAAGAGGCGGAGGAGGAGAGGTAAAGTGTTATGCCTGTGGAAATATAGGAAACATGTCTTTGGAATGTCCCGAGAGAAAGAAAGAAGGAGGTGAAGATCACATTTTGGAAGTGCATAAGCGAGATTTTGAAGCAAAATGCGCATAAGATGGGAGATATTTGATGATGAAGAAGGTTCTTGTAATAACCGTATTAATTTAACATCAATTAATTCCATAAACAAAACAATAACTTCTACTTGATTTCAAAAACTCAGTAATTTCTTATAAATTCAGCACATACGCATATAAATTTATCAACGAATAATAAAATTCATAATAGAAGAAAACAATTTTACCATAATAATTTCATAACGGAATAAAACAATTTTACCTCTTCCTGATGCTAGTTTCTCCGTCGACCCAGTTGCCCAGCCCGCTGCTTTGTTGTTGCCTAATGCGCTGACCAACTCTACACAAACCTTGTTTCCACCCTTCCAACTAGGACAACTTCCTAGCTCCAGGATACCATATGGATATCCTGGCCCCCATGCCCAAAACTCCCAACAAACTGATGCCCCCTGTACTAATCCTTTGCCCAACTTCCCAACTCAAACTCTCTCCAGCAAATTCCCAAATCCAAGAGAGCCCTCCCCCAAAAATCCAAGTCGAATGATAATCCCCTCTTTCGTAAACTCTCTTCCGCTCATATCCCCCATTCACTGCCCTTTCTCCGCATTTATTTCTTTACCTACACATTTATTACCTTATCCACCTAGTTAATGCCCCTTATCCACTTATTAATGTTCCTTATCCGTTTATTAATGCTCCTTATCCCCTCTTCTGTAAACCCTTAATTTAAACAATATAATTTATTAACCCTCTTAATTTAATACCCATGTCAATGAATGTAACAGGTAATTAATTAATCAAATTATAACCATTAATTAATTAATAAATATTTAATTAGTATTATTATACCAATCTTTGTTTAATTAATAATATGTTAGAAAAATTAATTACCTAATATTTTTTTTTACTTAATAATCCTTAAACATATATTCTACTAGGGTTGTTACATACACCCACCCTTCAGGAAACTTCGTCCCGAAGTTAAGGTATCTTATGGTCAAAGGAAAAGAAACATGGTTCACACATTCATAACAATTAACCGACATTATGAGTAAGTAAGTCGAGAAAACTCATACATACTAGTGTATATGTACAAGAAATGCATGTGTAGCTAGTACATACAAGTCTCATGCATGTACTAATAATCAAAACTATCATCCTTTAGTAATTTATGTATGCATCCAATCCAGTCAGCAAGAGTAGTCTTTTATAAAAGACAACAAACCAATCAATTGTTTGAGAAATCCTTTAATTACTATTATCCAGTTCAACAAATTTTATTTAGACAATTGTGGTTCAGTTACGTAATTATGAATATTCATATATACACATTTTT